>CAEFZX010024495.1:0-22055 GCA_903066825.1 Alfaro cultratus
TCTGTCTGTCTGTCTGTCTGTCTCTGTCTGTCTGTCTGTCTGTCTGTCTGTCTGTCTGTCTGTCTGTCTGTCTGTCTGTCTGTCTCTGTCTGTCTCTGTCTGTCTCTGTCTGTCTGTCTGTCTGTCTGTCTGTCTCTGTCTGTCTGTCTGTCTCTGTCTGTCTCTGTCTGTCTCTGTCTGTCTGTCTGTCTGTCTGTCTGAAGTGTTGCTGGATCCTGACGGCGCTCCAGAGCACCACAAGCGCAGCAGCTCCATGCGGGTGACCGGATCGTCGTATCGCAGCTGCGTCAGGGAGAGGAGCTCTGACGACTGCATCATCGGGACTCACCTGGGAATGGGTACGCCTCCCGGAAACACGGGCCGGACAGAACCGCCCTGCTTTACAGAAATCTATCCATCGCTCTAGAATCGTTTTTATTGTTTGTTTAGGTGGGAAAACCAACAGCTGTGACTCCAGAGGTGTTTCTGTTTTACAGCATTCGTCTCCAGATTAATCATGTCTTTTATTGTGAAATCCTTTGAGGCTAGTAGGCAGTTTTTCTTATGTGTTGAGTATGTGAGCTGCTGCTTCACCAGTAGTCAGGCCTGATGTCAGAGATAGGAGCTGAGCTCATGTCCACCGCGTGTCGCCTCCATCAGCTGCACCTCTGCCTGCTTCTCTGTGCTTCCTGCTCTCCTCCGGGCGGAGCCGGGCTCACGGCCGTGTCTCTCCACGCTCTGCTTCAGGAATTCATGTGGATGAATGTGGGAGCCCGGAGGAGAGGCAGTCAGGAGACGGGACCTCCTTCCCCGAGTCCCCGGACCTCAGCCATGTAGGTAGACCTGCAGCTTCCCAGCATGCCGCTCTGCACACACCATCATGGCGCCCTGCCACCTACTGGCAGCTGATGGCCAAACATGTAAAACCACCAAAGTTAAGTCATATTCATTCACATTTTCCTTGGTTTAGAAGATATGGTGCCATTTTAAAGTTACACTGTCAAATTAAAAGCAATGTTTATTATTTCACCTGTTCTGAGAGAAGAAATATGGGTTCATTTTTCAAAATCATATTTTCATCGTTATTTATTCATTTATAAATGTCACAGTTTCAAAATAAATACTTAATTTACCAGCTAAAGGTTTGGTTTACAAGTTAAATATTTAGATTGTAAAATAAACATTCAGTTAACAAGCTAACTAACATTTAGCTTGCTAACTGTAATATTTAGGGTGGAGGTAAATAGTTAGCTTGTAACTAATCTCTAAACTAAACATTTTGTGTAGAACTAATTAGCTAGCGAGCTAACTGTAGTATTTAGTTAGGAGCCAAATGCTTTGCTATAATTTATCTCTAAGCTAAATATTGAATAATTGAATTAATATTGAAATGATCAACATGATGAAAATACGACTTTGCAAATTAAACTTGAATTTTTTCAGACTGTGAAACGATACAAACAGCATCCAAAGGAAATGCACATTAAGTAATTATCGTTTATAAAATAATAACCAATTAGTGTCTCTGTTTTATTATCTTTTCATTTAAAACAACAACAACAACCTGAGAGTAAAATGTTTTTCTGCCGTTAGAGATGAATTTCATGTTTTGCGTCGAGGCTGCCAGTAAGTCTGCAGAGTGCTGCAGGTTCTTTCTGCTCTCGGCTCGCACATCTGCAGCTCTGATGTGAGAGCCGAGGCGTTGCCGTCGGCGACGGTCTGCTAACCAGCTGATCATGCCTCCACCCGTAGATGACAGGTGTGTACACGGAGCTGGAGAACCTGTACGCAGGGAAGAGCGTGTCGCCCGCAGAGCCTGAGGCAGCGGGGCAGACCGAGGCCTACGGCCGCTCTCTGTCCCCCCTCACTCTGCCCCCTCTCACAGGTACCAGGGCTGACACACACACACACAGAGACACACACACACACAGAGAGACAGAGACACACACACACAGAGACACACACACACAGAGACACACAGAGAGACAGAGACACACACAGAGACACACACACACAGAGAGAGACAGAGACACACACAGAGACAGAGACACACACACACACAGAGACACACACACACAGAGACACACACACAGAGACACACAGAGAGAGAGACAGAGACACACACACACACACACACACAGAGACAGACAGAGACACACACACACACACACAGAGACAGACAGAGACACACACACACACACAGAGACACAGACAGAGACACACACACACACAGAGACACACACAGAGACACACACACACACAGAGACACACACACACGCAGGTTCTCAGCTGCTTCCTTCAGTGGTCTGATGTCATTCGTCAGCAGCGTCTGATTGGTTAATGAAGAGAAGCCCTGCTGGCGGATGATGATGTCATGATGACATCATGCTAACTCAGATTCTGTCATCATGACATAATAGCCACTGATTGTTGAATGTGTTGCAGCTCAGACTCATGCAGCCCGTTGCCATGGTTACCCCAGCCACATTCGGCCGTGCAGCCGCAGGTAGAGACGGCGTGTCCGTTTGTCCCACAGGTAGCAGGAAGTCGGGTCTGTCCCTGTCCTGGAAGGAGCCGCTGCCCTCCGCCGTCTACCAGGTGCAGCACCAGAGCAGCGTGGAGTCCAACCCCTATGTCAGCCTGGAGAGCCCCCCCGCCTCGCCGCCGCGCCCCGCCAGCGGCCCCGACACGCTGACCCGCCGCAGGAAGTTATTCACCTTCTCTAGGCCGCCCCGTAGCCGCGACACTGACAAGTTCCTTGACGCCCTGAGCGAGCAGCTGGGCCACCGGGTCACTCTGGTGGACGACAACGACTATGAGGAGGTGAGGGGCGGAACCACAGGGGAACTTGTTCATTTAGAAAGGGGGCGGAACCACAGGGAACTTGTTCATTTAGAAAGGGGGCGGAACCACAGGGGAACTCGTTCAGTCTGAAAGGGTAGGAGCCACAGCGGAACGCGTTCAATAAGAAAGTGGGCGGAGCCACAGGGGATCGCGTTCAGTCTGAAAGGGGGCGGAGCCACAGGGGATCACGTTCAGTCTGAAAGGGGGCGGAACCACAGGGGATCACGTTCAGTCTGAAAGGGGGCGGAGCCACAAGGGAACGCGTTCAGTCTGAAAGGGGAGGAGCCACAGGGGAACGCGTTCAGTCTGAAAGGGGGAGGAACCACAGGGGAACGCGTTCAGTCAGAAACGGGGCAGAGCCAAAGGGGAACTTGTTGAGTCAGAAAGGGGGCGGAGCCACAGGGGAACGCGTTCAGTCTGAAAGGGGGCGGAACCACAGGGGATCACGTTCAGTCTGAAAGGGGAGGAGCCACAGGGGAACGCGTTCAGTCTGAAAGGGGGAGGAACCACAGGGGAACGCGTTCAGTCAGAAACGGGGCAGAGCCAAAGGGGAACTTGTTGAGTCAGAAAGGGGGCGGAGCCACAGGGGAACGCGTTCAGTCTGAAAGGGGGAGGAGCCACAGGGGAACGCGTTGAGTCAGAAAGGGGGAGGAGCCACAGAGAAACGCGTTCAGTCAGAAAGGGGGCGGAGCCACAGGGGAACGGGTTCAGTCTGAAAGGGGAGGAGCCACAGGGGAACGCGTTCAGTAAGAAAGGGGGAGGAGCCACAGGGGAACGCGTTCAGTAAGAAAGGGGGAGGAGCCACAGGGGAACTCGTTGAGTCAGAAAGGGGGAGGAGCCACAGGGGAACGCGTTGAGTCAGAAAGGGGGAGGAGCCACAGGGGAACGCGTTCAGTAAGAAAGGGGGAGGAGCCACAAGGGAACGCGTTCAGTAAGAAAGGGGAGGAGCCACAGGGGAACTCGTTCAGTCAGTAAGGGGGAGGAGCCACAGAGAAACGCGTTGAGTCAGAAAGGGGGAGGAGCCACAGGGGACACTTCATGGCCAATGATTGTATTGGCGTTAGAGTGCCAGACTGACAGGAAGCAGCTGGTGATGCCTTCATGCTCCGTCAGTAAAACTCAGCAACTATCCTGTTTGCTTCAATGAACAGATTGATGAAGGTGGTTGTCATGGTTACAGAGGAAGAGGGTTGGCTGTAAGTAAAACCTGTTTCTCAGTAGCAGCTGAAACTTTAAATACATCAGCAGCGATCAGGCACAACATTATGACCAGAGGCTTTCCATCATGGCTGCCGTTAGTGGGGAGCAGCAGAACGTTTTCACCTGCAGGTCAGAGCTGATAGAAACACTAAAATATGACTTGACTCAAGTAAAAGGAGAAAATACTCTAAGAAATGACTCAAATAGGAGTAAAAAAAAAAATGAACAAAAAGGCGACAGACAGAGAAGCATTTCTGGTATTTTAAACATTAAAATGATGGATGGATGGATGTTCTGGCAGCTCAAGGTGGTCATAATGTTCTGCCTGATCTTTAAGTTGACATTCAAACAGTTTTTCTTTATTTAGAGCTTTTCCATGGCAGCGTTGTGTTTCTGGCTCCAGAGTGCAGCAGCTGCTAAGCTGCATGTTAGCCGCTCTAAAGTATTCACCTCTGAACACTTTCACAGCAAAACGTTTTACTGGTTTTACTGGTTTTACTGGGATCTAACGGTGGAGATGAAGGAAAATAAACATGCTTCTATCATGTTCTGATTCATGGTAGCTGAAAACAGATGCAAGCCACACGTTTCAGAGTTTTATCTGTAACAAAGTGGAAAATGTTTCATTTTCCCTCCATGTCAGTTTTCCACCTGATGGAGCTGGGAGGAGTTCAGAGGCTGTGAAACTTTATCTCTGTGTTCCATGCAGATCAGTTTTTATAAACAGGAAACTGGAAAAATGCTACGTTTCCTTTATGCGCTGTTAGCATTTCAGTTAGCATCGACTTATGAACCCAGTTCCAGTGGAGAAGGAACGTCCTGAAACCAGAACACTGGGAAATCCTGAAAGCCTGTCTCTGAGGCGGAGGGTCACCGTGGTTACAGCGGCGCCTTGTGCTGCAGTCAGTGATGAATCAGTGAAATGATGAGAAACAAAACATAAAACTGAGACGTTTTATTTTGCATTTTCACATTTAAACTAACAAACCAGATATTGATTAATCTGATCGATTGACCCAGTTCTACAGAACGACCCAACACGACTGGAACTGGGTCCAGTTAGGACACATCAGGACCAGAGCCTGTCACTGCTGACCTCTGACCTCTCCCTCCCTGCAGATGAGCTTCCCAGAGGAAGTGGGCGTGGCCTTCCGGCCGCGGCGCCTCAGCAGCGGCAGCAGCGCAGAGCGCAGCAGCAGCAGCGGCGACGAGGACGCCCCCTCGCCCTCGTCCTCCTCTGGGTCGGAGCCCATCCCCCCCCCACCCGACCAGAGCCCCCCGCCCCCCCCGCCCCTCCAGGCGCTGATCCCACCCCCCGTCCAGTTCACCGACCCGCTGCCGCCGGCGCGGTTCTCCCCGGAGCGCGCCCCGCGCGGCCGCGCCCCCTTCCAGCCGCAGCACCCCATCATCCCGCCGCCGCCGCCCCCCCCCCGCACGCTGCTGGCTGCGCGCTCACCGCTGCTCAAGCCCACCAGGGAGGAGGTGGAGAAGGCCCGGCAGCGGTTCCGCTCCTCGTCCAGCCGCTTCTCGCAGGGCGCCGCCCTGACCTGCTGCACGCTGCGCGCCGCCCCCCCCCGCAGCACCCACCTCCCCCGCCAGCTCAGCCAGCCGCAGCCCGCCCCTCACGCCTCCCCCCGGCCGCTCCGGCCCAGCCAGCTGGTGCTGCAGCGCCACCATCAGCTGCACCACCAGCACAGCTACCAGGGCCCGCTGCCCCCCTCCCTGCAGAACCAGAACCAGAACTCCTCCCTCCCCACCCACACCGGCAGCTTCGACGCCCCCCCACCGGAGCCGCAGTCCCAGCAGGTGAGGCTGCAGGTCAATCTCTGGCTGCTGCCTGAAGGAGTCGCTTTGTTCATGATGTGTGTTGGTCTTAGGCTCCGCCTCCTCCGCCCCCTCCCCTCCCTCCGCCCTGTGACGCCCCCCCGCTACCGGCAGGCCAGCAGCCGTCCGACGCCAACCACATGAGCGTGAAGCGTCTGCGCTGGGAGCAGGTGGAGAACTCAGAGGGAACCATCTGGGGTCAGGTGAGTTCTGGAGCGCTACAGGAACGAGCTAACAACGAGCTAACAAGCTAACTGGTGAGTCACCAGTTGTGACTGGAACCAGTCTCTTTGCTTTCAGCTCAGAGAAGACTCGGACTACGATAAGCTCAGCGACATGGTGAAGTACTTGGACCTGGACCTGCACTTTGGGACTCAGCGCCGACCCAGTGAGTGATTCTGGAACAACCCAGCCGTCTTTCCAAAATAAAGCGTCACATGGTGGCTTCCTGTCAGTAATCACCTCCTGTCATTTACTTTTCATTCTGCTGACCTGCATCTCGGCTTACTGAAGACGTTTGTCACGCTGCTCCGCCCGTTCTCCATAAGGCACCATGAACCTCAGACTGTCATGTCCGCCATCATCTGCTGAGCTCTGCTCAGGTTTTCACAACCTTCCAGTATTTTATTTCATTTTCAGATGATGGACCAAAACAAAGCAGGGCATTATTTTGTGAGGCAAAAACTAAAGAATTTATAGTTTTTAAATTGAGTAGAACTGTTTCCGTTGTTCCACTCAGCGTTGGTCTGTAGTTTGTTGACCAGCATCATGTTGGAAAGGTCAAAGGGTATGAAAACCTCAGCAGGGCGCTTCATTCTTCAGGCTCTGCCAGCGACAGAGGAGCAAACCGTTCAGCATGCGGTCTGTCATGGCAGAGCTGTGTCGATGCTAACTGAGCTGTTCGGACCTCCTGGTGCCTGGAGAACCAGCATTGACTCTCTGTCTGTTAAAATTGCCAGTTTCTCCTACAGAACCAGCATTCCTGCCAGAGAACCTGAAGAAGAAAGACGTGGTGGAGATCCTGTCCCACAAGAAGGCCTACAACGCCTGTAAGAACCTCGGCAAACAGACCAACCATGAATGAGACGACGCTAACACCAGAAGCATGATCAGAAACTGCTAAGCTACCCGACCACAGAGAGAAGCTAATAAAACCAGCTGTTCTCATTCTGCAGCACATTTACTGCTGGTTTCATCCTGGTTCACTCTGTTCAGTCATAACCCAGTAACTCTGAACAGAACCAGCTCAAACTTCCCTAACCACCAGCAGGGTTAGCATTAGCATTAGCGTTAGCGTGGAACAGGACGGTACGGCAAACGTTCAGCAAACACACTAATGATGCAAACTCTAAAAGTCAAACAATAAAACAGAAAAACTGAGAAAAAGCTGCAAGTAGCAAAAACAGCAAATACTAAAACGCTGCAATCTGGCCTCCAGGCCACTAGGGGGAGTCGACCTGCGAACCAGACGGCTCCAGACTCAGTGAGACAGGATGTCCACTTCATGTCTTTGCAAACATTCTTTTACAACATTAAACAACTTCAGGATATTTACCTAGGCAGCATTAGGTACTCCAGACTCCCCCTAGTGGCCTGGAGGACCGTTAGGTGATGCGAGTTTGGAGCGTTTTATGCAGTTAGCAGCTTTCCCTTCTAGTTTCTGTGGTTGCAGCATTTTTCTGTTGCTTTAGATTTTGTGTTTTGGAATTTGCATCATTTTGTGTTTTCTAATCTCAGTATTTAGGTAGCAAGCAGAAATATTTTTTTACTATGTATTTAGTTGGTTAGCTAAATATTTAACTTGCTACCTAAATATTCAGCTTCATATTAAATATTTAACTTCTAACTAAATATGTCGTTTGAAACTGACATTTTTATGTAAATAAATAATAACCCCCATTTTTTCCTCTAAAACCCCAAATTATTTCTGTTAACTTTTGGCTGTAGCTTTATAAACATCGACCCATAATCTGTCACATCCACATTAATTTAATTTATAGGCTGAAGGCGTCAGCAGCTTCTGACAGGAAGTTGATTAAAAACAGAATCAATGGATTCAAACTAATTGACCTCAGCAGCCAATCAGGAAGCAGCAGATTTGACCTTTGTGCTGACCCTGCAGCCATCCTCATGGCCCACCTGAAGCTGTCTCCTGACGAGCTGCGCCAGGTTCTGTTGGACCTGAGCACGGACCGGCTGGAACCGGCCCACATCAAGCAGCTGCTGCTCTACGCGCCCGACCAGGACGAGGTCCAGCAGTACCAGCGCTTCCAGCAGGACCCGACCAAGCTCAGCGAGCCGGACCAGTTCATCTTCCAGGTACCGCACCGACGGCCCGCCGGGCCTGGGCAGAACCCACCCTCACACTGACCGCCGGCCCGTTTCAGATGCTGACGGTTCCGGAGTACAAGACCCGGCTGCGCAGCCTCCTGTTCAAAAGCACGCTGCAGGAGCGGGCCGAGGAGATGAAGGCGGCCTTCGACTGCATCTACAAGGCCTCAGTGGAGCTGAAGAGCAGCAGGAAGCTGGCCAAGATCCTGGAGGTGGGTCGGTACCGGACGGTTCTGCTGGTTCTGATTGGTTCTGATTGGTTCTGTTTGCGGCCCGCAGTTTGTCCTGGCGATGGGGAACTACCTGAACAACGGTCAGCCCAAGAGCCACAGAACGACCAGCTTCAAGATCAACTTTCTGACGGAGGTAAGACCGTAACCATAGCGACAGTTTGGCTTGGTTGGCCAGTCGTCAGAGAGACACAACAGCATTTAACTCCACATTAAAAATACATTTAATAACTCTACATATTTCATAGTTAAGCACGACGAAGACTGTCGATGGAAAATCCACGTTTCTTCACATTCTGGCCAAGTCGCTGAGTCAGCACTTCCCTGAGCTGCTGAGCTTCCCCAGAGAGCTGCTGACGGTTCCTCTGGCCGCTAAAGGTACGCCGCCACTTCCTGCAGGTCAGTATGACCCCATCAGCAGCTGCTCAGTAGCGCCCCCTGTCGCTGTTCTGCTCCAGTCAACCAGAGGGCCGTCACCTCAGAGCTGAGCGAGCTTCACGCCGCGGCCCAGGACATCCGGACGGCCTGCCAGAAGCTCCCGGCCGACGATCACTTCGTTTCCGTTATGAGCGTAAGCAAAAACATATTCACAATAAAACGTTTAAAATGTCATCTAGACGGAAGAACAGAATAAAAACAGACCAAGAAACCCGGATGAGACTGAAGAGCAAGTCATTCACAGATTACCAGCAAAGAAAAGATGATTCGTTCGTTCGTTCGTTCGTTCATTCATTCATATGTTTCAGATAAAGATTTAGCTATAAACTAAATATTCAGTTTGAAGTTAAATCTTTATCTCCAATCACATATTTATCCATCAAGCTGAACGACTTCTGGTTTTGGTTCTGGACCGGCCCAGCAGACTCAGACAGTAACTGCAGTCTGTCTTCCTTCCACAGAGTTTTCTGGAGAACAGCCACCCGGCCCTGCAGTCCCTGGAGTCCCTTCAGTCTCGGGCCATGGCCGAGTTCTCCATGGTGGCGTCGTACTTCGGGGAGGACAGCCGGACCTCCAGCACCGACTGCTTCTTCGGCATCTTTGCAGAGTTCATGTCCAAGTTTGAGGTGAGCCGCCTCCCGGAACCGGCTGGGCTAAATTGGACCCGGCTCAGACAGGAAGCGTCTTGATAGGTATTTTCTTAACCTACATAAAAGGAACCACAGACAAAGTTTATTAGTTTTCAACCAAGCCCTTTTGCAAAAGTGAGAAGACAGAAAACTGCATCTTCAAGCAGCTCAGCGTGTTCTGACTGCTGCAGCGTCAGAACGCAGCGAGCTGCTTGTCTGGTTATTAACACAAAGCGACGCAGACGGTGATCTTAACGGAACGGAGCTGTTCTGATAACAAGAAGGAACACAGGAACCAACATCCTGCACACAGTGAGGAGTAGAAAGAGAAACAGCTGCAGAAACATGTTCAAGGTTAAGGGAAAAAAAGTTGAACAAATTCACTAAACCTTTAAATGAAAAACAAACTAGTAAAACTACTAATGTAAGAATGATAACAAAACATAATTATTTTAACACGTCTCGTTTTCACTGCCTGCAGCGGAGAAACGATCGGGTCTGATGAGTTAAAAATGCCGGGTAAAGGTTCTGGTTCTGGTTCTGTCTTTCAGAGAGCGCTGAGTGAGAACCAGAGTCCTGAGAACCCCCGCAGCCCCCGACTGTCCTCCCCCCTGGCCTGGTAGGAGCCGACCGGACCGGACCGGACCGGACCGGGCCGGGCCGGATCAGGCCTTAGATTAGGTGCTGAAACAAACAGAACGTTGCTATCTCTGTATGAGGGAGAATATTTATTGTCATTATTATTATTAATATTGTTATTATGATATTGTAAATATTAAGTTTTCATGTTAAATATCCTGGTGTTAATCTCTGATATTCGGTTTGTTCTGCAGCTCCAATAAATTCATGTTTTCACTTCTGGAGCTCATTTTTCATCAGCTCAGATTTCAGACCTTCGGAGCTGAAGCATAGATTTTACCAGATAGATTGGATCAGTTTTCTGGAGGAACTGTGGTCCAGATTTACTCCAGATTATTCTGGAGTAAATCTGGACTCCAGATTTACTCCGATGTCAGATTTAATCTGACATCGGTGACGATCAGACGGAGAGCAAAGTGAATATTTATTACATAAAAATGCTTTTATTTTTTAAGAAGCCGATATAAAGAAATTTCTGATCTTATCAGTCTGTGATCCGTTAAAATCTGTTCTGATTCGTTAGCCTCATTTTGGTTTCAGGTTATTAATAAACTGAGTCCAGATATTTGCCGCTGCCTGCTGGTTTACCTGGTAACCATGGCGACCTGTCCTGTTCAGTCCTGTTGTTGATCTTTCTGATCTTTCTATGCATCCTGCTTGTTGGCTCCGCCCCAAAAATCCGTTTATTTTCTTATGAAACTTTTTCTTGTTCTGCGGCTTCAGTGAGGCGACGCAGCGCAGAGCAGCGGCATGACATCACTTCCTGTTGGGATGTGCAGCTGGTAGCATCTCACTAGTTCCAGTAAGGTTCTGTTCTGGTTCTGTGGTTCTCAAAGCTTTTCTGCTTTAAATAAACTTCATGTTTTGGATTTTGACTCCTTACATTTATTCCTCGGTTCTGACGCTTTGGGTCAGAACCAAGTCAGTCCCGTTCAGTTCTGGTTTTCAGAAAATAGTTCTAGCAGAACTTTGGTTCTTTTCAGAAGAACATCTAAAGAAGGATCCAGTTAACAGTAATCCATTCACTGGATAGAAACAAATTGGTAAATTATGCAGATTTTCCATTGAACATTTGACCTTATTCTATAATCTATTAGAAATACAATAAAAAATTAAAATAAATTCAATATGATTTCATTTCCTCCATTAGACAAGTTCTGGTAGAACAGAATAAAGACTTTATTATATTAAATGTTCATATTGAACAGTTTTGGTTCAATTATTCAACTAATCAATAATTAAGTTAGTTGATTATTTCAATAACTGATTTAAGGCCCAGGTAACTCATGATTTAATAAGGAGTTTTTATTTTTGCACATTTATTGTAATAAAAATTTTCCTGATTATTCTGATCAGAAACATGCAGATGCCATCGGATCATCAAACAGGAGAACATGTTTAATCTTCATATACTTTATTTTCTTTGGGAAGCTTCAATATTACAGGATTTTTCATATTTCAGCTCAGAAAACATGATAAACGTCAGCGCTTCAAGATGCTGCAGTTATAATAAAAGAGCCTGAAGGATTCTGGGAAATAAGGCAGCGAGGTTCAGGGGGGAGAGCCGAGCGTCCAACGTGTTCCGTCTGACCCAAACACACCGAGCGAGATCCGACCCGGCAGAACCTCCCCCGGCGTCATGGCTGACGCTTCCTGTCAGCTCAGAGGGGGACGAAGGCAGCATCATCAGTTCATCTGTGCAAAACCGGCCGCTCGGAACCGGCCCACTCTACATTCACTCTGACCCAGACGGCGCTGAGGAAAGGCAGAAACTCTGACCAGAACCGGGTTCTAGTGAGGGAAGGCAGCTCATGTCCCTGAAGGCAGAAACGCAGGAAACACAGAACCGTAAGGCATGGCTGGCGCTGAACTGCAGTGTGTGTGTGTGTGTGTGTGTGTTAAACCAGCTAATAAATACAAACATGGAGGAGACAGTGGTGACTGAGAACCAGCAGTCACCTTCTTCACCTGATCTGAGTCAGATTCAACTAGAAAGCAGGAAGAAAACTCGTCCTGTCATTTCCACCGACTCCGATTGTCTCCAGCTAATTCAGAACAAAGAGCCGTGTAGAAACACACCTGGCAATCTGTGTGTGTGTGTGTGTGTGTGTGTGGATGTGGGTGTGTGTGTTACACAGAGAAGCTGCTATGTCGCTTCTAACAGGAACTTTGGCTTAAAGACATTTGTGTGTGTAGTACATGACAGCAGCCAGTAGGGGGCAGTGTGACGCGTTGCTCAGATGCAGATATGAGCTGGAGGAGCGAGAGGTCATCGTGAGGTCATGGGCTGGTCCTCATAGAGCGGTGCTCTCAGTGTCCAGGTCGCAGGAGGAAGAGGAGCTGGAGGAAGAGTTGGCGGCCGCTAGCTGCTGGTCCACAGTGAGCTCGGGTACGGAAGCCCGACCGGGTCTCTTCAAAGACATCAGCGGCTCTAAACGAGACAGAACAGGTGGGTGACTGATGATGATGATGATGATGATGATGATGATGAAGAGCAGGCGCTCTCACCTCCTCAACTTGTATTTAACACATCAATGAAGGAGAAAGACGAGTTTAACTAGAGCCGAGACTTTGGTGCTTTCAGATTCATTACATACATTTGAACTCGTTTAAACATTTTTTAGCAATTTGTATGATTTTTTTTACACATTAATATTCTGCCTCAAACCGGCTAACATGAAGCTGCTCCTGTTTCCAAACCATGTGATTGGACGCCTGGAGATACTGTTGTGCTAACAAGCTGCTAGGCTAACTGCCTAAAACAGCATCTGAATGCTAACATGTAGCAGCTAATGCTAACATGTAGCAGCTAAAGCTAACATGTAGCAGCTAAAGCTAACATGTAGCAGCTAAAGCTAACATGTAGCAGCTAAAGCTAATCTTAGCTTCCACACTCCAGATTTCTACAGAAGCTCCATGAATCAGAGAATGTTGCTCCAATCTGATGAAGCATCTCTGATGTTCTGGTCCGGGTTGGACTGGGGTGGACCGGGTTGGACCCGGACCGGGGTGGACCGGGGTGGACCAGGTTGGACCCGGACCGGGGTGGACCGGGTCGGACCAACTTGATCCAAACAAAAAACAACTACAATGTTTTAAGGTGTAAAATTGGACCCTGAATCATTTTTCTTCACAATTCTGACCTAGTTTGTCCCGAACCCCGGCTGAGAGTCCCTGAGGAAACTGGGAGAGACTGGGACAAACTGGGAGAGACTGGGACAAACTGGGAGAGACTGGGACAAACTGGGACAAACTGGGAGAGACTGAGACAAACTGGGACAAACTGGGAGAGACTGGGACAAACTGGGACAAACTGGGAGAGACTGGGACAAACTGATGGATGTTTCCAGGATGTGAACACGGAGCAGATTCTTCCTGCTGCTCTGACAGCTGACCAGCAGGGGGCGGTATTCGGCTCAGAGCGGAAAACAGCGACAGACGTGCAGAAATGTCTGTCGCTCCGAGTCTCATTAAAATGATTCTGATCCACATGAATAGAACCGGGTTCAGACGATCCGGATGTTCAGGGACGGACGGATCGCCAGTCGACCCCGGCCCGAGGCTCGTTGGGTCGATACTGAACGATTCGCTGCCCTGAAATAAATCCCTTTGCGGATCTGGTTTCGTTATGATGGATGTTCAGAAGCGGCCCGGCTGGAGGTCCGGTTTAAACCGACCCAGTTTCCAGAACTCTGGTGGTTCCGGACATGTTGGACAGAGACAGACGGCCAGAACCAGAACCAGAATCTACCAACCTCACTGCCGCTGCTCTACCCTTTGGAAGCATCAATAACAGCGTCAGAACCCGGACCCAGCAGGGTTGGACCGGAACCAGGTCTCAGCTGGTACCCACCCGCCATCTTGCAGACGCCGTTGGTGTCGCTGCTCTGGGCGGGGGGCTGCGGCGGCGGCGGCATGCTGGGCCGGTTCCGAGGCTTTGGGACGGGACGCGGCCGGGGGAGCGACCCGAACCCGGACTGCGTCGGGGGCGGGACGGCGTCCTGACAGGCGGCGGTGGGGGGAGGAGACGGGGAGTCAGGGGGGCTTGGGGTTCCTGGAGGGGAGGGTTCTGGTTCTGGGCAGGGCGGGTCAGTCCAGGGCTGGGGGCCCGGAGCGGGCGGCGCCGGCGGTGGGTGGTTGGGGGCGTGGAGGGGGGGCTGGTTGTTGGAGTGGCGGCGGGGTGCGGCGCAGGGCGGGGGGGAGGCGGGGCCACAGGAGGAGGGCGGGGTCACCGGCTGGCTGGGTGGGGGGTTGGACGGCTTGGGAGGGGGCGGAGCCTGCTTCTTGGTACCTGGAGGACAGACGGACAGGTTCTGGTCACTGAAACCCACAATATGATCGCTTCATATCAGTCCATCCATACTGATGGACTAGAGACCCGGTTCTGACCCGGTTCCGTGTTTATACCTGGTGGAGAGACGTTTCCTGTTTTACTCCACAAAGTGAAAAAACCTGAAGATGCTGCTGCCCCAGCAGGTTGTTGCTAGGCAACCACAGATTGGATCAGACCGCAGTGGAGGCGTCGCGCTGCGAGAACGTCGACTCACCTCGCCGCATCATGTGAGGACTGGGCCCCATGGACCCGGTCCCAGACGGCCCGCCGCCTCCAGAATCGTTCCTCTGAGGAACCGGCGTGGGCGCCGCTGCAGCGCCGTCCCGCAGCTTCAGGCTGCTGCACAGAAAACAGAAACCAGAACAGAGTCCATCAGCAGGAGGTTCTGGTCCAAAACCAGCAGGCATCGTGTTCTGGTTCTGGACATTGTGGGTCAGAACACGGCCTCCTGGGAGCAGGAAGCTCTGGTTTCCTGTTTCCTGTTCCAGGATGAAGCAGCAGCTCATCCATCATGTGTCCTTTAAACTCAAAGCTCATCAAAATAGTAACTTATCCAGATTACAGTGACTGTAAATTACTGTAATCTGATTACTGGACTGGATCCAGTAAGGATTGCAGGAACACGCTGATGACATCACTAAACATTTAACACCAGAATTCATGAAGATCTGCAGACGTCTGTTTAAACAGCAAAACATCTGGAGCTGCAGATGCAGCAGCAACAGATGCAGCAGCAACAGATGCAGCAGCAACAGATGCAGCAGCAACAGATGCAGCAGCAACAGATGCAGCAGCAGCAGATGCAGCAGCAACAGATGCAGCAGCAACAGATGCAGCAGCAGCAGATGCAGCAGCAACAGATGCAGCAGCAACAGATGCAGCAGCAACAGATGCAGCAGCTGCTGCATCTGCTGCAGCAGATCTTACCTGAGCTCCTCTGTGTTCTGGGCCAGCAGCTGCTGCGCTGCTGCCAGAGCAGCCAGATCCTGGACCAGGCTGAGCTGGGGGGCGTCCAGCCCCGACCCCCCCACTGGAGGCAGGGGTTGGGGGTCAACCTGGGGGCCATGAGGGACCCCAGGGCCCAGGATGGGGCCCTCCACAGGGGGCAGGGGAGGCTGGAAGGCAGGTGAGATGTGCTGCTTTCTACCTAAGGTGCTACTGGCTCTACAGAGGGTGGGGTCCGACTGCTTGTTAGAGCTGGGGGGGCAGGAGAACAAAACAGCACAGATTTACCCCAACGGCCCCTTCAGGTGGTAGAAAATGCTGTTCATATAAAAAATTTAATTGGGCCTCTGTCTCTTTAAGAACTCCTGCTCTTTCTGAAGCTCCGCCTCCAGGAGGTCATCCAACATGGCTCCTCTATTAACCCTTTAAGGTTTTTACCACGTTGCTCTGAGCAGCAGCTCCTATAATGAGCTCAGCTGGTTGCTAATTGCTGCTGGCTAGTCTGGGGGAACTAAAGCTTGAAGGCGGGGCTAGGTCCACCCAGGTGTTCTATCAGCTTAATGGTTGCCATGGAGACTAAAGAATTCCTCTAACATGAAAGAATCAAAGAAACACTGCAGGGAAAACATGAAACCATGATGAAAGATCAAAAGGTGATTTTATGATACCGGCCCTTTAAGAGGAAGAACTGGAGTCAGAATAAACTCCTGACGGGCGGATCAGAGGAGGAGCTAAGGGCTTCCTGGGGGGCGGAGCTTAGGGTGATTACTTGTCTTTCCGAGCGGCGTCAGCGTCTGCTCCCAGCATGCTGCTCCTCTTCCTCTCCGCGCTGCAGTCGGCGTCCGGCGGGCTGATGTGATTGGACGCTGCCGGGGGCGGCATCACAAACATGCCGGAAACATTAAACTCCACCTCTGGACAGGAAGCAGACCGTTACTATCGTGTCCAGCCTTCAGCCAGGAACAGGAAGTTCTAAAGCTCCACTTCCTGTTCCAGAGTGATGAAGGGCCAGAAACACAGCCGGCCCAAAGGTCCCGACCCGACCAGAACCTACCCTCAGGGAAGAACCAGTCAGCGTGCTGGATGATGGGCTCTATGATGGCCACCACATGCACCGAGGTCGCTGCCGCCATCTCCGCCAGGCTCCTGCAGGCCAGCGAGACGAGAGCAGAGATGAGACCAAACATGACTAGCCGATGACCGAGCGCCTGCTCCGCCTCCTACCCCTCGGTCTTGGCCCACAGCAGGTTGGGTCCCAGGACGATGGCCATGTTGCTCGGTGTCATCTTGTTCGTCTCGCTGTCCTGAGCCAGTCTGGCTAAAAACTTCACCAGGTACCTGCAGGGAGACGAGAGACGGACGCTGAAACCTGAAACGCAGCGCTAATGAAAGGCTGAGCTGACTAACCTCAGGTTGTTCCTGTTGTTCTTTGGTAGTTTATCACAGACGAGCCACAGCGCCTGCAGCCGTTTATCTGGGTCTGAAACACTGGAACCAGAGGAACACAGAGTGAGCCGTTAGCTTCAGGCGCTGGACAGAGATCCTCCATGTCTGCTGCAGGGAGCTGGACGCCTTGCCTGGAGGCCTGGATCCACTCGTCATAAAGCTGGGAGGTCATCAGAGGGTCAGGGAGCTCCCGCAGGTACGACTTCAGAGCGCCTGAATAAAAACACAGAAACAATCCACTGCACAACGACTTCAGTTCAACTGGCTGGAGAAAAACTAACCAGAAAACAACTGGACATTTATGCTCCCTCACCAGACCTGCTATATGTGACCCCTCCATCCGTCCAGCCACCGGGGGGCGCCGTCTGCCTCTTACGTCCCAAACTCCATGGAAACTTGGTATGAAGTTACCATTTCAGCGGCGAGTTGCTCGACTTTCAGGCTGTTTGGGTCGTTTTGTTGGGAGTTGCTAATTTTTCTGCTGGGATTTGTTTTTAGGTCATTTTGTCCATTTGACCTTTTCTGGTTCTCGGATCATAGAGAAGTTTGGTTATTTTTGATAAGTTTGTGTATAAAACTATTTGGGATCCTGAAGCAGGACTACTGATTAGGACTGGTTGATGTTTTAAGGATCCGTAACGATTCGGATAAACTGCCATTTATTCATTTTTAAGTTTTTGACATGTTTTGAAATGCTAATGCTTTTAGCATTCTTAATGATGCGCCTATGATTCCTGGGTGTTAAAAGTCCGTCCTTTCGTTCAGTACTGCATTACCCATGATGCATCTGTTCATTTTTGTAGTTCTACCACACGTAGCTAAGCACGTTGTTTTTCTGTGTGGCTCAGTGGCATGTAGTGGCATCTGCACACGGCACCCACCATCCATCATCATCCATCATTGTATGACACCTGTGTGCGTTTTTATGATGTAAGTGTTCAGTTTCATTTGCGATATTTGTGTTTGTGTCGGTTGCTGGCCCAGGAGATTAGGTAGTCCGCGTGTTTCTCTGGCTGCCGACAATGCAGGAGTTTACTTATAATAGCTCAGGTTATGCTATACTTTGCTAGATATATATTGCTATTGTATTAATATATGAGGGAATTACCGCTCATCTCATGTGTTTTGACAGTTTTGTCATTTGACCAGTTAGGGTTAGGGGTTAGTGCCCTCCGGTGGATTTCTGTGGTGCTGCGGGCCATTTTTCGTCCTGTATCTGTGTAGCCGTTTTTGCTCACATGGTTACTAATATGTACCTTTATTGTTCTTCTCTGTTTCAGATGACCACACACACACACATACACATAATCTCACACGCAAGCCCACACACACATATAGGTACATAAGAAACCTCAATAAACCTTCTGAGCTTCACTGACGAAGTTGCCCTTTTCCTTCTGACCGAGGAAGATTCAATTGACGAGAGATCTGGAATGAGCGCCTGTTAGACGCTCATAGTCTTCTACACTGGGCTTATCAGTTTATGCAAACAGAGTTTTGAATGTATTTTTCAGTGAATGGATTTATGTATGATTGACCAAACTAATTTGTAATTAATGTAAAACATAGGTGTTAATTAAATCCTTTGATATTGGGGAGGAAGTGTTTGAACTGCTCGAAGCTGGACCTCCAGTCTCAGCTCTTCTGCAGAATCTGACCGGTTTTCCAACAGGATATTCCTGATTTAGCTCCAGCCATCTTCCCACAGCATGATGCTGCCACCACCCTGCCTCACTGGGAGGATGGTGAGTGAGAGTTAGCTCTCCACCACTCAACATTTCAGTCTGGCCGACGCTGTTTTCTAACCTGAGTTTATGACTGAATAAAGGTGAAAAGGTTCTAGGATGTGAATATTTTGGGCGGCCACTGCAGAGACCTGCTGTGAGCGGATTGGACCGTACCAGCGACAGCGTGGGGGTCCGAGTAGAACTCCTCCAACTGGGAGGTGGAGCAGTCCAGCGCCGCCTTCAGCTTCTTCAGCTTGGAGGCTCCAGCTGTGATCCTGAACAGACCCTGGAACACAGAAAGAGGCAGAAATATGAGTTAAAACACAGAGAAATACAGAGAAACTGCAGAAACAGATGTGTGCAGAAGCCACCCCTGACTCTGAACACAGCATTCCAGATCTGATGAGTAAAATGGATCTGACTGCTGCACAGCATGAAGCCAAACACACGGCCTGCTGTCATGGTGGTGGAGCGGCCAGGACAGATGCAGCACTTCTTCTGCCTGAAAGCTGTGATTTACTGACAGCAGCTTAGAGATCAGACCATCGTTTTCTAAGTTAAGACTGATGGAAGAAATGCTACATTCATCTCCTCCTGTTAGCCAGTCAAAGCTGCTCTCTGCTGCTGCTAGGAGAGGGGATGCTAGCAGAGGGGATGCTAGCAGAGGGGATGCTAGGAGAGGGGATGCTAGGAGAGGGGATGCTAGGAGAGGGGATGCTAGGAGAGGGGATGCTAGCAGAGGGGATGCTAGCAGAGGGGATGCTAGCAGAGGGGATGCTAGCAGAGGGGGTGCTAGCAGAGGGGGTGCTAGCAGAGGGGATGCTAGCCTGTCCTCCAGCCGAGCGGCTCACCTCCTCCTTCATGCCGGTCTCCAGCAGCATCATGACGCAGGCCTCCATCGGCACGGCGATCTCTCTGCCGCTCCTCTTGAGGTGATCGTCCAGAGCCATTCCAAACGCCGGTTTGTCCGTCCAGGAGTCTGAGGACAGCAGAGGGAATGGAGATCACTTCTTTTCTTGCTTTACTAGAATAGTTCATGTAAGAACCAGAAGAAATCCTGAATGAAAAGGAGCAGAAAGAATAAACATGTTTCTGCTCCATCTTCACAAAAAGAGAAAATCAGTTAGAAACCTATTTCAAAAACAGATTCAGATTATTTAACTCCATAATCGCTTCATCAAGGTGGTTTCACACTATAGATATTGTATAAAGTGACACCTTTGACCGTTCTGAATCTCAGTTTGTTTTAGGTTTAGTTTGTTTTAAGTGCTTTGGACATAAATTTTTAAAAAAGTGATCTTCCATCAGCGTCGTTTTTAGTGACTTCACTTCATTTACAGCTCTGAGAAAACACTCCCGTTGCCATAGTAACTCCCCTGACATGAAGCTTAGTGATCATTTAATTTATTGTATGTACTCTATGGCTGCCGTATTATTTCTTATTATTGGTGTTTACCGCCGTCAGTCTTCACTTGGACAGCTAGCATTAGCGTTAGCTGCTAAGCTCCTCCCCCTGCCACGTCCTGCGGTCATTTAAATGTTTTTGAAATGTTTCTCCGTCTGCCTCTGTGAGACTAAGTTTGAAAGAAAATGTGTAGCAGGAGTTTGAGCATCGGACTGTGGGTCAAAGGTTACTGTTGATGCATGTTTACCGTCCAAAACTCTCCTAACACTTCGTCCAATCAGCAGTGAGATCAATACAGATCAGAGAGAGCGAGAAGGGAGGGCGGCCAGAAAAACCAGGTGTGTGTGTTTGTGTGTGTGTGTGTGTGTGGAGTCATGGCCTCATGCTGGGAACCAGGCTGGACTGGTTAAGGCCACATGTTTGGTCCAGAGAGAAAACAGGTCAAACAGAAAGCAACCAGGCTGCGGAGCAAAGAAATAAAAACTAGATGAAATCTTCACGGCTCAGGATCTGAGGCAGAGGATGGACTCAGGTTTCACTGAATGTGGTGAACAGGAAGTGGACAGCTGAGCCGTTTGGTGTTTCCTGCAGGTTTCTACCTTGCTGGGCCCGGATGGCCGGCAGAACGCTCTCCAGCACCGACAAAGACTTCCTGTGGTAATCAGCCTGAGCCTCCAGGAGCTGCACACACACACACACACACACACACACACACACACACACACACAGCGAGAGGAGGGAGGGATCAGCTGATGCACAATAACAAACATCATGGATCGATGCGCTGCTGGGCCTCCTGGTGGCTCTGCAGACATGAACTCACCGTGATGAAGTAGTGGGCGCAGTCGCCTTCTTTAGAGAAGAAACTGTACATGTCTGCAGAAAGCTGGTCCTGTTCCACAAAACATTAATCACAGTACAACAACTCATCATTATCTGCAGAACAAAGACTAAAAAAGGACATTTACTGAAACACAGCAGTAATAAAGCCAAACTATACAAAGTATAAAAACATTTAGCATGTAAAATAAGAACATTATTAGTCTGTAAATCTGTTCCAACTCCTCTAGAAGATTTATCCCACTAATTAATCAGGTAATCAATAATAATCCCCAGATCATCCATACTCTGCATTTCTGTTCAGCTTCTCATGTGTGAAGGGTTTTTAACTGCAGATGATCAAACTTTCACTAAAGGAAAGAAAAGTTAGCAACTTTAAGGCAAGAAAATGTTTATTTTCTAACTTTACTTGCATCTTTTCATGTATTTCTAATATTGCATGAATTAAGATTAAGAGGTTAAATGGAAAATCTGCAGAATGTGGCTTTAATCTGAATGTCAGAATAATCAACAGAATATTTACTGAAATAATCATTATTTGCAGCCCTAAATGTGTTTATTATGATTTTAAAAACATCGTAATAGAATAAAATAAATAAAACAGCAAACTATGTTGCTGCAAACACGGCTATGGAAAGGCTCCACACTGCAGCCCTGGTTTCCTCCCAGTTTGTTTACTGGGACCACAACAGTGAAGCCACTGAGCAAGGCAGCATCATGAGGGAGATATGAAGGAGACATGAGGGAGTTATGAAGGAGACATGAAGGAGACATGAAGGAGTTATGAAGGAGTTATGAAGGAGTTATGAAGGAGTTATGAAGGAGTTATGAGGGAGTTATGAAGGAGTTATGAAGGAGACATGAAGGAGTTATGAAGGAGTTATGAAGGAGTTATGAAGGAGTTATGAGGGAGTTATGAAGGAGTTATGAAGGAGTTATGAAGGAGTTATGAAGGAGTTATGAAGGAGTTATGAGGGAGTTATGAAGGAGTTATGAAGGAGACATGAAGGAGTTATGAAGGAGTTATGAGGGAGTTATCAGGAAGTTATGAAGGAGTTATGAGGGAGTTATGAAGGAGTTATGAAGGAGACATGAAGGAGTTATGAAGAAGTTATGAGGGAGTTCTGAAGGAGTTATCAGGAAGTTATGAAGGAGTTATGAAGAAGTTATGAAGGAGTTATGAGGGAGTTATGAAGGAGTTATGAAGGAGACATGAAGGAGTTATGAGGGAGTTATGAAGGAGTT
>CAEFZX010024497.1:0-29878 GCA_903066825.1 Alfaro cultratus
GATGAGTTTCTCTACAACTAGCTGAGACATTAGTCCTCTAATCCTGGAAATGTTCTTCAGGTGATAGAAGGCTGACTTTGTAACTGTCTTAGTGTGGCTCTGAAGTTTCAGGTCAGAGTCATTCACTACACCCAGGTTTTGGGCCTGATCGCTAGGTTTTAGTTGTAATAACTGAAGCTGTGCATTGACTCTAGATCGTTCTTCTTTAGGTCAAAAAGTAATAAATTCAGTTTTGTTTCTGTTCAGCTGTAGAAAGTTGTGGCACATCCACACATTTATCTCTTCCAAGCATCTTTTCAGTGATTGGATGGGTTCTGAGACTCCTGGTGACATTGTAATGTAGAGCTGTGTATCTTCTGCTTAGTTATGCTAGCTAATCTTATTTTCTGCTATAACTTGCACTAGTGGGATCATGTAAATATTAAATAAGAGAAGTCCTAGGATTGAGCCAAGTATAAGTGAAGCAGAGTGCTGTGTAACTGTCTGGTTCTTGGAACTGCAGGAGTACGCTGTCACCAGATGCCAGGCCGCACAAGATCATCAACACCCTCCGACTTCCCTCAGGTGTGGGGGCAACATGTGTCCTTAAGACCCCCTTCAACAGCACCCTGGACCAGCTGGCCCAGACCCTCAACCCTAGTGCCAACAACTCCAAGACCCTGGCTGCCCAGTACTTTGACTCTATGTGTCTGGACTCCTTCACTCAGGGGGTCCCCCTCTCCAACTTTGTTCCCCCGCCACCTTCCCCGGCTCCCTCGGATGACCCAGACCCTCGTTTTATTGCCCCTACGACCACAATTCACGGTGAGTCTTAGTCCAGAGTGTGTGCATTCCTCTTGTAGCTCACAATACTGAGATATCCAGCTGCAACATAAAGACCAATGTTTGACTCAAGCAAACTAAGCAGCCACTTAGGGCCCATGGCCCCCTCAGTGGAGCTGAGTTTTATTTTCTTTTTTAGTAATAATTTCTGTCATTATAATATCAAAAACACACAATTTCACTATGAACTGATTTGTTTTTACAATAATATATATTTGATAATGTATTCAGAAATTATTTTATTGATAAAAAGAAAAAAAATAAAATGCTCTTGGGGGCCCCCCATTGGCCGCGGTAGGTACTGTACACTTCACCGGTTACATGAGCTGCAATGTGCAGAGAGCATCCAAACGTCCAAAGCTCCGGTCAGAAAAAGCAAAACAATGTCTCAAAAAAGGAGAAAAGGGAGAAAAGAAAGAGGAAGAATAGAAAAAAAGTCAAGATAAAGGTTTGTTTTAATGCTTCTAATAGAAAATTACCTTGATAGCGACCTTGAATGGTCCAGTTCAACAGCCAAACATTTATGCTAGGGTCTGACTTTCAATGAGTTGATTCTCAGGGTTGGCTCTGTATATTTCTGAGGTATTTTTGGCTTCAAACACCATGTTTGAAGTTTGATAATAATTAAAACTTTTCAATGTTTGATATTGTCTAGCAAAATGTTTTTACATCAGGCTACATAGCATCTACATTGATAAGCTACTCTATGCTATAGTTGGGGATATGTTGTTTGCTGCTGAGCATAATCATTTTGTGGCGAAAACAAACATTATTTTTACAACAACTTCTAAGTTAAGTGAAACTTCTGTTAAAATCATTTGAAGGCTCAGAATCAGTCAATTCTCAGGGGAGAAAGACTCACCTGGTATAAATTACATTTTTAGCTATTGGAGTGAAGCTTAAGAGAAATTTATTTAATCAAAGAATGTCATGAATATTTGTGTAGGGCTGCACCGATTTCAGTTTTCTGTCCGATCGCTGATTACCGATCTTTAAAGAGCCCGACCTGCCGATTTTGATTTTGTCCGATATGAATTTCTTTTGTCTGAAATGTTGCTATATGTAGCAACTGAGTTGGCAACAGTGGGGTGAATATTGTTAACTTCAAACGTTCAGACCTGACCTGATGGGTTGGTCTGTCAGTCAGACTTCTCACTGTAGAGCAGAAGAGGACAGAGGCAGATCTTTAAACCTTTGCTGACGAAGCTAAGATTAGGGGATAAGATGGGCTTCACGTGTAAGTATCAGCCAATCACAATCCCCCAAAATTAAGGTAATCGGTTCCCAGAAATCAACTGGTTGATAAATCAGTTGGCCAATAAATGTATCCTGTATTATACATGTATATAATGTAAACAGCACTACCAGAGATGCAATAAGTTTATAGCAGTTGTGTGAATTACCTAATGATTGGACTGTTAATTGCAGTCCAATCATCGTTAGCAGAGACAGAGGGCCCAAATCCAAATTTCACTCAGGGCCCCATGGAGGCTTGGGCCGGCCCTGGACTCAAGTAAAGATTCTTTAGAGCTTTAACAGGGGGCATTATGTAAAATAACTTTTTTTCAGCTTTATATATTAATCCCTCATCAAAAACATACCTGGAGTATTGCTCAGATTCTTTCATGCATGTTTGAGAAATCTTTGAATCTCCCATGGCAACCATTCAGGGGAGCCTTAATACCTGTTCATAACAGCCCCGCCTGTTTGCCCAAAGTTTGCCCTTAGAGCTGCAGTCACCGTCCAAGCTTCTTCCCCTCTCAGCTCCTTCAGACTAGTGGCAACAGTCATTAGCAAACACTTGGTGGACGTGCATGTCTGCTGAGCTCATTATGCAAACTCCTACTCAGTGCAACGCTCCTAAGAACAGTTCTTAACGGCATCATGGAAGAGCATTGTCATGATGAAGTCCTGAAGGAGGAGTGTTGGAAAGGGTTAGATCTTCTTAAAGAGTCAGAGTCTAATTTTAAGGAGTCAGATACAACTATGATGTGAAGTCAAATTACTCTTAAGTCATGTTTGACATATACAGCATTTTCCTAACAACTGGAGGTATTACTGGATTGTGCTATAAAAAGGCACTATGTGCCTGGAAAATACACAATAGTCCTTTTATAATAAGAGTTACTGACATTCAGTAGCCGAGCTACACAGTGAAGTATTAGAAAGGCATGAAACTGACATAAAGTTGTATTTTTGGATCCCGGCCTGCATGATTTCAGGTCCTAAGGACACAATTGCTGAATATTGCAATGAAAGTGGTTATGACTGAACTGCATGTTTATGACTCTTTTCTTTTTTTTTTTTTATGCAACTTTGGAGTTTTAGCATATCAGCCATACATATAGAGTAGGCATTTAGAGTAGTTAAAGGCCATGCAACTGACCATGCACAGTGTGACTGCATTGCAAATTTCATACCAAATATTCCAACAATCTCTTGTGACTGAAATACTTTACTAACTGCAATAGCACACTTTTTGCCCAAGTGTAATGTCCCGCCAATATTGCATCCAAGAAATCTATTGCAATGTCGATATTGTAAATATTTCATTTTCAAAAATAATTTTGATTTAGCTTTTGTGCTGCCAATTTAAACAGCTTTGTGGCAACAGAAGACTAAATGGATCCAGTTACCTGAACATTAATGCCACACATTTCTTTTACAGACATTAAGTGGCTGATCTTCGCAGGTTTTGATTTGATATTATAATAGAGGAGAGAAACTGGTAAAGAAGACCCTTCTATGTTTGTCTCAGGTCCAGTAGGTTGACTTCATGATAAACACATTCAGGTTCATTTTATTTATTCTAAGAAAAGAGAAAATCAAGTTGGTGGTTAACATCAGTCCAGTAGCTTCTGCCCCTATACATGAAATAAAATAAAATAAATGACCCCAAACAAACTACAAAGCCACAGCAATTAACATTTTACAATTAAACATAGCTAAAATGGGCATCATTAACAATGAAAACATTTAAAAACATACACAAAACATAGCAACTTTACTCATGACACACTGTGCCCTATCAAATGTGTCCAAAATATATTTTAAAATGTAATGCTTGTAAAGAAAACACAGAGCTGATACCTTAGTGAGACCGCAACACAAAAAAGGATCAAGCTGTCAGTTACCGGTTACTATGGTAACCACCAATTGCCAAAACAACATAACAGAACTTAAAACACCAATAAATATCTAAAGAAACAACTTGTTGAATAAACAAAATAAATTCAAAGAACAAATAAGCAAAGTTTGACAAACTTCACATTTATAATATTGTTAAAATAAAAACATGAGGCCAGTCTCAGTTTTGATGAATGTCATTCAGTGTGTAGATGACAAACTGAATGTCATAAAGTGTGTCATTGGGTGGGAGTATTTGCTTCTTGTTGGTTGATTTCAGAAAGAACTTCCTTTTTAGAAGCCTGTGTTTGTTATGTTGCATTAGAACATTTTGTTTTAAGTAGAACCTTTAAAGCAAATTCTGATTCTGTAAAAAAAAGAAAGAAAGAAAGAAAACAAACTAGTATTCCTAGAACTATTAATAATAAAGATTACATTGTTATTCCAAAATATGCTGTGTGAGATAAATGTTTGTCATTTTGTCAGAGCCCGTTACATCTCCTCCTACCCTCCCTCTCTCCATCCGTGAGCCGGTGCGCTGTACCTGCTCTATGCAGGGCACGGGCTTCTCCTGCCCCAGTGGGGTCGGAGGTCGCCCCCCTCTCACGAAGGTGGTGACAGGGGACATTTTGGTGGACATCACGGGGCGGAACGTCTCTGAGTATCTGCTCTTCACTTCGGACAGAGTGCGGCTCCACAGGTATTGCTGGGCAGGTGCCGGCTCAGAGAACGGCTGAGACTTGGTGGGATTTCAGTTGAAACTTCAAATTGAATATTTCCTGGATTTTAATTGGTGCTTACAACTCTAGCTAATTTAGTACTACAATGAAGGAAAAAATGGTAGGGATTAGAGCAACTCCTCTCCTTCATAGTTACACCCTTTAATTTCCACGTTTTTCACTGATAAACTTGGTCACATGGATCAGGGAGAGGGCTCGTACTCTTATCACTGCTTTATCGACCAGTTAAAAAATAATAATACAGCATGCTATTTCTGTCCTTCATGTATTTTAATTTGGCCTCCCCAGCTCAACATACAACATAGGTCTTTATGATAGGTTTTGCTGCTAGGTTTTATTTCATTACCATATTTAAAGACATTAAAACTTCTCCTGAGATAGTTTGCTGAGTCATGTCAGAGATACATAAAAAATTAAGAAGCAGTATTCAACATCAGTTCAAAGTAAATCATATTAGACCAGAGCTTACATGTTTTTTCCTGTGTGCTGTCTGGGTTGGGAACAGGTACGGTGGTTTAACTGTGGGGAATATCCAGAAATCCATACCTGCCTCCTTCGGAAGGAACATTCCTCCAATGGTTCGCAAGATAGCCGTACGCAGATCAGCTCAGGTGGGACAGGCACCCTGACGGTCTCTGTTGCACCTCTACAGTGTTGCTTATAGTGCCTCCCTGTGTCCAGGTCTTGTACAACAACAAAGGCTACCACAGCATGCCAACCTATCTGAATGTACTGAACAACGCCATCCTGCGCGCCAACTTACCTGCATCCAAAGGCAACCCTGCTGCTTATGGTATGGAGGCTATCAGGTAGTCAGTCTGCACCATCTATTGCTGTTCCTGAAGAAGAACATCTTTGATTTTTTTTGTGTTTTTTTTATTTAAGGAATCACACTAACCAACCATCCGATGAATAGAACCAGTGCCAGCCTTTCTTTGGACTATTTGTAAGTTTACCAACAAGCATTTATGTATATTATATTAAGCGGATTGTAGATCCTAAGAGTTATGCAGGACTTGTGTTTACCTAACCACATGAACATATTCTAAATGCTTTTTAGGGCTGAAAAAGAAATGGTTCCATCCCCACACTACCTGCCTCTGTTGTGTCCTTGAGCAAGACATTTCACCCACCTTCCCTGCTGGTGGGGGTCAGAGTAGTGATGTGTCGGTCGCTAACGATCCGGCTCTAAGAGCCGGCTCTTTGAAGTGAACGATTGGAACCGGCTCCACAATGGGAGCCGTTTCAGGATCCTATTTGGGAGCCGGGTTTTTCTCTACAGTATATCGCTGTCTCTCCGCCTCCCTGTCGTTGTGCTTGTGCTCTGCTTCTGCCAGTGCTAGAGCGGAGAGTTTTTTTCCCTCGGTCGGTCCACTGCCCTCATGTCAAGCATGTGCTCCACACATCTGACCAATCACATAGTTTCAATTAATAATGTGGCGGGAAAACACTGAAAAAAAGTTTATCTCCACTTTTTGTGTGGAAACGGCAGGCAATTGGCCAAGCTGTTTAGCGTTCGTCGGCAGGTGTTTATGTACAGACACTCACTCAGCGGTCAAGAAGCACGCACGACAGAAAGAAGGGGAGTCAGTGTGAGAACTGAATAGGTGAAAATGAGTGACAGAAAACGGAGCAAGATTTGGACTCATTTTAATGCTACATCAAGCTCCAGGGCAGAGTGCAGACTGCAACGTCAGCATTTCCTATCGTGCAGGCTCGACAAACAACCTGCACAGGCACATGCGGACATCACACGCATCGGTATTGCTGGAGGAGTCGAGGCCAGAAAGGGAACCGCAACCTTCTGACAGCGCGAGTGCAACNACTGCAGCTGCTTCTTCAGGTGCAAGAACATCAACTGCTCCTTCGGCAACAATGTCTGCCCCCATTCCTACATCCCAACCTGGATCCCACCTTCCTGCATCCATAACCCAGAGCTCTATGAAGCAGTTCCTGCAGAAGGCTCTAACTCCACCAAGACAGAGCGCAATCGATGAGGAGCTTGCCAAGATGGTGGCACGTGATTTCCAGCCCTTTTCCATTGTAGAGGATGTCGGATTTAGGAGTTACTGCCATGCCCTCAATCCCATGTATGCCCTCCCCAGCCGAAAAACCCTGTCACAGAAAATAATCCCAGGCCTATATGATGCAGCACGGGCCTCCCTGCAAGAAAGGGTGAAGAGAGCCTCAGCTGTATGCTTGACCACTGACTGCTGGACATCCCACGCCACCACATCATTTATGTCTGTCACCTGCCATTTCATTGAAAACTACAGTATGGTGTCATCTCTGCTGGACTGTTTTGAGTTTAGTGACAGGCACACATCCGAAAACCTGGCAGAAGAGCTCTTCCGAGTGGCAAGAGAGTGGGGGGTGGAAAACAAAGTTGTGTGTTGTGTCACAGCCAATGCAGCCAACATTACAAGAGCCATCCAGCTGTTGAAATGGACACACCATCCGTGCCTGGCACACACCATTAATCTATTTGTGAGAAATGCTCTGAGGGCTCTGAAGCCCACTGTGGACAAAGTGAAGGCAATAGTGGAATTTTTCCACCGAAGCACAGCAGCCACCCAAAAACTTAAATCCACCCAGCGGCAGATGTCTATGGCAGAGCTTAAGCTCAAACAGGAGTGTGTCACCCGCTGGAATTCTACATTCCATATGATCCAGCAAATGCTTGAATCAAAGGATGTGGTTATCGCAACATTGGCAGTGATCAATGCGCCTGTGGCTCCTCTCAGCCAAGAGGAGTGGGAGGCTCTGCAAGAGGTCTGCAGTGTCCTGGAGCCCTTCGACCAGGTCACAGTGGAGACCAGCGCAGAGAGGTACAGTGTTCAAACATCATCTCATTGAACTTTACTATAATATTACTATGATACCTATTAAAATTTATTATGATGTTATTATCATTGTAATTTTTTTATTTGTTAAATTATATTATAAATAATTATATTCTAAAGCAATTTAGAAATGAAACTTAAAATAATATTGCTAAATAGGCTATATAAATAAATATTATATAAAATGTAATATTTTGATGCTTCTTTTTTCAGGTATGTTACCGCCTCCAAAATGCTGATACTGTGCAGGGGTCTTCAGAGAGTGACAGCAGAGCACCAGAGCAGAGTAACCACAGAGAGCGTGAATGAGTTGGTGAATTCTCTCTGTTCAAGCATGGACAAAAAATTCCACCGGATGGAGTACAACACAGTTCTGTCCGAAACCACCATCCTCGACCCCCGTTTCAAAAAGGTGGCCTTTAATGACAACCGAGCAGTCGACGAAGCCCTCCAAAGAATAACTACAGCAGCATCAAGGTATGGGCAGTCATCTCACCTGCAAGGGGGTCATGGAGGAGAGGAGGGAGCAGCAGCACGTGAGCTGGAGGAGCCCCAAGCATCGGCTGTTTGGAGGTTTTTTGAGGAGCGGGCAAGCGGAGACACTGCAACCAGGAATCCTACAGCTGATGCTATTCAGGAAGTGAGGTCCTACCTTGAGGAGCCTCTTTTCCCGCGCAGTGCCGACCCACTGAGCTGGTGGGAGACAAAGGCACTGATCTATCCACATCTCTCTCACGTGATGGCACGTAGACTGTGCATAGTGGCAACATCCGTCCCCTCAGAGAGGATCTTCTCTAAAACTGGACAGATCATNGGAACAGGATCAGCCCTGCCAAGCTTAGACACCTGGTGTTTCTCAACGCCAATCTGTAAGTCTTTGAGTGATTTAATACAGTGAGTTCTTCATCTCTAGTGGTTCAAAACTTGTGTTGTTCACATGTTTTTTTATCCTTCATAGTTTTATACTTTAATTTAATAGCACTGTATTTGATATTTGTATTGTGGCACCTTTTCTGTTATGAAGCTGCTTTGATACTTTTTCGTATTGTGGTGGGTGTTTGTATTTATATTTAACTGTTTAATTTATTTTAAGTTATTTTTGTGGAAGTGGTGCTATTTTGTGATAATTTAATTGGTTATAATAAAAGGTTTATTTATAAAGCATTGTTATGCGGCATTTTTACTCATCATAAGTGCTTAACAATGTCAATAATGAAACAAAATATTATAAAATTAGGTTTAAGCTATTAATTAATTAATAATGTCAAAAATATATATGGGGAGCCGTTTGGGAGCCGAAAGAGCCGGCTCTCCACAGTAAGAAGATCCATTAGAGCCGCAACTCGAAAAGGAGCCGAAAATCCCATCACCATTATCTGTGGTCCAAGCAAAAACATCCAGCTCCAGCAGCACCAGTCCCTCCGTCTTTCCAGGCTTCAGTCCGAGTAACAAAGATGGCGGCGGGACCCTCCTGCTTCTGGAACTCCACCGGCTCGTTCAGATGTCGGCCGTTGAAAAAAAACAACCTGCATGCAGAGCATTAACCGATCATGCAGGTGTACAGAAATCAGCGAGATCTTTCAATTACCGAAAAAACGCTCAGTAATAAAGAACTTACTTAATAAACATCACTTCATCATAAAACAGTCTCATTTCACAGAGCTATGCTACTTACAGATCGACACCTTATACTCCGATTGGTTTTTTTTCCAGTTCAAAAACACTGAGCAACGTTAGCTCCAGCTAGGTAGCCATTCCACGTAAGTAAGCGGCTGAAAATAAAACAACAGACTCACCAGAGAAACTCCAGAACAGAATGTACAATATCCTGTTCAAAATAAACATTTCTTTCATATCACGGCAGCACTTATGAGTAGTAACTTCTCTACTTCTGCTGAAACGTGCTTAGTCTACGTAGTCTGCCATTTCTTTTTCTTCTTCCCTCTGCCTTACTCTTCTTCTCGTACTGACACAGGAGAAATGTGTGTCTAGTGCCCTCTACAGGACATTCTAAGAACTAACAAATCAAACATTAAAAAATACAAACAAATCAGCATAGTTTATGGGGGTTACAAAAGCATAAAAACAATGCAAATTCTTTAATTAAAAAATATTGTAAAAGTTGAATTAATGTCTCAGGTGGCAGATATCTGCCAATTTTTTCCCAGTTTTATGTCATTAATCGAGTGCTTCCACTGCTAAATATTTTTAATTTACCCCTTTTAGCCGCTTTTGTATTGTTTGTGTTTGTTTTCTTTGAATTGGCATTAGATGCGGATCAGTCGGGATCTATGAGACCTTTAAATTAGACATAAACATCAGTGACACCAAGACAAATGCCGTTGACCTTATCAAGTCAAGGACATGCTGGGAATCAAGGTATTCTGCAGATTTTTTAATTTTTTTTTATCTCTGAATCGCTTTATCAAAACTTTCCGTGTGTGTTTTCAGTGACGCAATGTAAATTAAAAAAGGGAAGGTATTATCCGAACTCCTGGGGAGCTCCTGACACGGTGCTCTGAAACAAAAGATCTTTTTTTTTTTCTTTTTCTTTTTTTTTTTGTCCAGAACACACAGCATGCAGCTTGTTTTCTCCATCTGCGAGTGCTGGTGGGGTTGTCTGTTCAGGTTTGACATCCAGCTGTGCGTCTGCTTCCCATAATCACTTCCACTGCTGCCTCTTTGGAAGAAGATGTTCTCCAGAACCCAACCGGAGGGCTCCTGATGTCCTGGACGTACCTGTGGCTGGTGACTTGATCTCTGAGGTCTAATTAAAGGCAGAAATTAACTGGAAGCCGATTTGCTCCGGTTTGCCGCTCTCTGATGTTCCTCGACCGCTGCTTTTCTTTCCAGGCACAAATAAAAAATAAAAAAAATAACAAAGCAGCTGTTTTTTACTGATTTTATGCACATTGAACCAAAGAACAGGGAGTGTAACTAATTAGAGACAGCAGCTGCTGCCGCTGGGATCTGCACAGATATAATTTTGCAGACTCTTGGACCTTGACTGTGGTGGGTTTTGCACCAGTGCTGCACTTGAACGCAGCAGCAGACCGCGTGGTCAAGGGTTTGGTTGACTGAAGGCCCGGCTCCCACTTTTTATTGCACATCAGCTCTTTTACCAATCGGCCCCCTCCTCATCCCTCCTACCAGCACCTCACTGCTGACCTCCCCGCCTGCCGCTGATCCTCCGCGGTGGACAGAGGAGACGAGGGGACAAACAAACCGGGGAAACGTCACAGATGATCACCAGCGCGGCTGGACGAGACAGATGCTGGAGTAGGAGGGTGGACAGAGGGGGCTGTTCAGAGCAGAGGCTGGAAAACTGTCACATCTGATATGGGTCCTGCTGCGCCGCGTTGCCAAGTCGATCCGGCTGTCAGGAGGCTGAAGGAAACAACAGAGCCCACACCCCCCGAGCGCAACCGAGCAACCGCTGCTGCTCTGCTCTGAGGACGAAGAGCTCCCATGCATTTTCGTTGGCGTGACCACACAACAGCGTCCTTAATGTGGAAAATAATTCACCTTCCTTGTAGGCCAACAGAATCTGTTAAATGATCTGGAAGAGAACATCTCAATTAACCAGAAGCTGGATAATCGCAGTGACTGACAAACAATCCAGCTGCAGCAACCAAACCAAACTGGAGAAGTAACAGCAATTGTAATCTAACACTTCAATTCCACTTATACGGTCTTGACATACAGCACCTATAATACTTGTAGATGTGAATAAAGTGATAGCACCCATATAAAAATAGGATAAATTACAGACAAAACGGATATAAGCATTCTCCTATAAGAATTCTGTTTTAAAGGGACAGTATTATGTGTTTTCTTTTTCTAGTCACATTGTATCAAGCAACCGTGTTACCGTCACTTGCGATATAACAAATATGACTTACAACTTTTGTAAGTCAATGCCTTGAAATTGGGCCTCTGTCTCTTTAACAAAGTCCTGCTCCTTCCAACACTCTGCCTTCAGAAAGTCATCACAACAGCGCTCCTCTAGCAACCCTTTAAAAATGTTTTTTTGTTGTTGTTTTTACCAGCGTTTCATTGAGAAGTAGCTCCTATCATGAGTTCAGTAGATTCGCATTTCCACCAGGTGTTTGCTAATTGCTGCTGTCTAGTCTGAAGGAGCTGAATCCTCCCGCCCAGTCGGAACGGGTAGAAACATCTTACATCGGCCCTCTTGTTTGGGTTTCAGTTCCCCTGTTCCAATGTTTGCAGAGTTTTCCATCTTAACAACCCAAATGTATCAGTAGCAGGTCTTAAATCTCTCTCACACTCCCGTGAATCATCAACAGAGCAGCATGCTGGGGTCAGGCTGCTGATCTGTCGTATTTACTGATCTGTGTTTGTAATAATCCCACATCACTGTTCTGTGTTGTTCCCACTGAATGCCGAATCCTCCCAGAGGGATACTGATATCCTCCCATCTGTACATGCATACATCCGAGCCTGTCCCCAGACTTCTACTTCGTCCACACAGCGATGGATCCGGCCAACAAGAAAGAAGGAAATAAGCAAGCAAGAAAATAAAAATAGCTACCCCAAGGTCCTGTAAAACCTTCAGCTGAAGGTCCCTTGCTCACTTTGGTAATGATTAGTGTCTTAGGAAATGTTAAACTGTTAAGGTTAAGATAAATGGCTAAAAATAGAATTAAGTTGCCTGAATTGACCAAAACAAGGAACAGATGAGCAACTCTTCCATCTAAACAGATATGTTGGAGGATAAAAGCACATTAAGGTGATAACATTTAAAAGTCTACCTTAAAGACAAACAAACAAACAAAAAGCTATTTCATGGATGTAACCAAAGCAAAAGAGATACTGCACATAAGCAGCATCCTCCACAGCATGCTCTAGCTCAGAGAACTGATGCTCCCACGCAGCCGAAGGAGTAAAGCAAGGTGGTTAGACTGCCTCACTGAAGGCCTTGGTTTGGAAGGTTTCCAGACATGATCCTCCAGAATGGGCTAGAGGGGGCTGACAGGGTTGATGGATGGATGGATGGATGGATGGATGGATGGATGGATGGATGGATGGAAGATTTCATCTCATTCTAATGACAGATGTGTGTTAGCCTCGTGGAAAATTGCCTTTCCTTTCTCAAATAGTTAAAACACAGCATCTTAGCTACAAAAACAGTTCACATTTTAAAATGCAAATAGCTAAAATGCAGCACAATCTCAATCTGACCCCGCAAGGGAATCAGCCTCTAGCAGCCGCAAACTGTGCTTATCCCTCAGGCCGGCCGTGTTCACTTCCTCGCCACCCAAAACATGCAACACCAGCTTTGACTTCTCAGACTTTGGAGGCCTTGTTCCTGAGCTGATTGCGCTTCCCTCATGGTTTGTTTTCCTTCAACCACTTAAAGAGGGGACCCGTATCCTTCTGCAGAATGACTCTGCAGCCTTCCTCTTCCTCTTCCTCTTTTCCTCTGCTGGCTTCAGCACCCGTGGCCCACCGCATTGCTGCCACCAGCACAAAGCTCTGGCTGCAGGACACCAGGGGGGATCTGGATCATCTCTGCCTGTGTGTGACTTCCGCTCCATCAATCCCAGCTCCACTGCTTTCTCTCTGAGCTCTCACCATTTTTTTTCTTTTTTTTTTTCTTTTCTTTTTTTTCTCCTCAGTGAAACCGTGTCTGGACTGAAGCAGCAGGAAAGAACGTGATAGAAAGGGAGGCCGGCGCTTGGACGCCTGAAAAAGCCCGAACAGTCGCCGTTTGTCCCCCTCTGTCATCACTTCCTCTGCCGGAGTTGATTAACATTTCACTCACGTCCAACTGAAAGTTCACGCTTATAGATGAGGGGGAGGAGTGGGAGAGATGGAGATGGAGAGTAAGAGAGGTGGGGAGGGAGGATGGATGGAGAAAGTAGAGCCCCCTAAACACCAACGGAGGGGCGGGTGTGACGGGTTTCAGCATGGAAATTACAACTGCCTGTTCGAGGAAAGCGAGGATGGATGGATGGATGGATGGATGGATGGATGGATGGATGGATGGATGGATGGATGGATGGATGGATGGATGGATGGCGCAACCCGGGCGCGGAGCGCTCCATCAGCCTCCACTCTGCGTGCGTCTGAGCCAGAATGCAACAGTCTCCTTCCTTTCATCCTCTGCACAGTTATCCTGGCTCGGAAGGATAGTCAGCTGCCAGAGTGAGTACATATTTTTCTCTTTTTTTATTGTTATCTTTACAAAGCGGAGAGGTTTGGAAACGAGCGCCTGCACCCGCAGCCCTAACAGCACAAACCACTCCACATTCCCCTGATCCCACTCCGTCCCCGCAGCCAAAACCCGCACAGCTGAGCGCCAAAATAAAGCCCCGGTGCTCTCTTACCGATGTGGATGATGGAGTCGGCGCTCGCTGTGTTGCACTGCAATATCCACAAGGAATGAAATAACAGTATCAGCATTTCCATCTCCAGTTCGAGCCCCAGAGGCGCATCCACGGATCCACCTCGCCGATTCTTGGGGTTCTTCTTCTCACTGGCGAGCAAATCCGAATGGGAGCAGCGGCGGCGGCGGCGGCGAAGTGTTGGGAGAGAGTGATGAGCAGAAAACTAAATCCCACAGAAGAAAGTGTTGGTCAAAGTCGAGCTGAAGAAGGAGATTAGAGAGAAGAAGAGGAATAATAATAATAATAAGAAGAAAAAAACAGGGAGAAGCTTCCAGGGGCTCCAGAGAGGAGCAAAGCCGGGGAGGTGAGAGGGGAAGAGGGGGGAGGATGACAGGAGACACCAGGGGTTTGTTTCAGAGGTGAAGATCCGCCGGACGAGCAGCTCTGACTCTCTACCTCCGAGTCTGAGACATCACACACTGCAAACTGCGGAGGAGCAGGAGGAGGGACGTTCTCTCTCTCTCTCTCTCTCTCTCTCTCTCTCTCTCTCTCTCTCTCTCTCTCTCTCTCTCTCTCTCTCTCTCTCTCTTTCTCTCTCTCTCTCTCTCATTCTGTCTCTCCCTCCCTGCCTGCATCCTTTCTCTCCATCACTTCTCTTTCCTCTCCTCCGACCCACGTGACTGCAGAGCATCTATCTCCGGTGCTGGAAGCCGGAGCGGAGAAAAGAGAGGCGCGGGATGGAGATGGAGATGGTGGGATGGAGGGATAGAGGGAAGGAATGGATGGGAGCCGGAGCGCAGCGCAGCGCGGAGGAGGCACAGAGATTCTGTCGCCCCCGGGGTGATGCTCGCTCTCTCGGTAAGGTTTCGGGTGTTCATTCGGGGGCAGAAGAAACCGCGCTGAGACTTTCTTTAAAAAAAACAAAACAAAAAAAAAACAAAAAAACACCTGGCAGTACTTTTAAGTATTAGTCGCTTCTTGGGAGAAAATCGGGGTGAAATTTTGCGCAGACAAGAAAGTGTAGCATGTGTTGGATTTACGCAGGGACGCGCTCGCCTGTGCTTTGTGACTCTCATGCTTGTGCGTAAATGTTCGAGATCTGATCTCTCGGCTTCATCCATCCCATCACATGAAGGTGGAAGGACAGACCGGGACGCTGTCAGCTTCTCCCTTAGCCCCCACACACACCCCGGAATTGCAGTGCGGAATGACCGTTTTTCTCCTCCGTAACATCTGCGTGAAGCTGCGTTTCCATTTCAGCACCTTGGAGAGGTTCTCAGTTACGCGCCAGAGAACGGACCGAATCAAACCTTCTTTTTTTTTTTTTTTTTTTTGTCCCGATACTTCATTCATTTATTCATTCTATAAATGACACGATCTTTTATTTCTTCTTCTTCTTCCTCTTCCTCTTCTCATCAGTCCGAATAGGAGGAAGCGTGTCCGCTCTTTGGCGTTTTTGTGCGTGAAATCGTCTCGATGGACAGTGGAGGAGGAGGAGTCCCCAACTGGTCGCTGTGGTCAAACCCTGAAGGGTCACACACACACACACACACACACACACACACACACACACACACACACACACACACACACACACACACACACACACACCTTCTGCAGAGTCGAGCCTCTTCCCGATTGTGTGTTTGTGACGTCACTGACATGTCCCGTAATGTCCTTTACAGGTGCGGAGCAGCTGTCGGTGCGGCACTGTTACCGAGCAGCGTGGAGAGAGAGAGAGAGAGAGAAAGAGAGAGAAAGAGAGAGAGAGGAGAAGTCAGTCGGAGAGTGCTGCGCCTGGCCTTACAATTAAAGGATATTTCTTGCGACTGAATGAGACTCAGAAATGTCTTTTAATTGTTTGACTACGTGTGGTGTAAAATGCTAAGAGAAAGCTCCGCGGCCCGGTCAGATGATGATGCGGGTTTCCACCGCACCATCTGGACAGCTCTTCTGGATCTTCAACCCCCCTCCCCCCACTAATGTAGTTTCATTTTAAAACTGAGATGATGAGAAAAGTTAATAAAAAAGATTGACATTGTGATTAGTGTAACTTTCCTTTTCTAGAGCAAATCCAAATGTTTCTTGTAATTGAACTAGAATATTTTTTTACATGGAGGTTTTCTTGTTTCTGCTCTTAGTTCTGTGTTTCTTAAGGTGACAGTGAGACGGTGGAGTTGCTCCTCAGATGGCCTGACGTTTCCGAGAATCCGAGCATCTGCTCTTCACTTTGAATTATTAACAGTGAGCTCTTAAGAGTTTCGGATGCGGATCAATTTGACCGACATTAACATTCATTTTAACTTTATTCTCCGACGGGAAAGTGATCTTATCTCCGGATATAACTTTGTTTGAGCCAAGATCTCTAAGACTCTTTTCTTTTTTTCTCTCTCATTCATGATTTTTCAAACTTTCAAATAAACGTTAAAAGTTTTTTTTTGTTGTTTGTTTTTTTAAAGTTTTCTCCAAGAATTTAATCAACAATCTTCTTCACTGAGAAGAACCTGTTGTGATCTGCAGCAGCCCTGAGATTAACCATTGATTCGTTGGATTGATCAGTGCAGAACTAGTAGCTACGTATTTTTTTCCAATTCCAACTTTACGTGGTTATTCAGAGGAAAGATTATCCTTTGATTTTGAAACAAACGTTTGGAGAAGAAAAAAAATGCAACTTTAACATTTCAGTTTAGTTTTTTTGATCACAGAATGCATCTTGATGATTTAAAAATCGGACATCCCTTCCTTTTTCAATGTCTTAATACCAGTTGTGGATATTTTGATTGTTTGTTTTCGTTGTAGGAGAAAACAGCCTGGCTAGAACTTATTTGACAAGAAGGATCCAAACCATAAACAGACATTTAAATATTTCCAGTTTAGAGTAAGACCCCACAGAGAGAGTTAACAATAAGCCCACCGCAATCTATAACCCACTGAACTGAACCAGTCAGCTTCATGAAAGGAGCATCACACCTCCTGCTGGCCGAAACATGTCACTACAAGGTGCATCAACGTAGAAACACACACAGGGGGGTTCTGTGACTCATTCCCACCATGACATGAAACTTGTTAAAATACAAAGATATTTCTAATGTAATCAGTCAATCTTCATGCTCTAAGCAGCATCAATAAACTGAAAAAAAAAATGCTTATATCACCGTATGCATTACATGCAAGATGTGTGGGAAAAAAAATCTTTCAGCTGTAAAACATAATCTATATGACATTTTTTGCAAAAATAAAGACATATAAACGACTGAATCAGTTAGTTCCTGGAACATTAGCTGCTGTTAAAGAATTTCCGCCGCTCTGTGACAGACTTTGGCCTTTTGACTCCTCTCTGCAGCTTCGCAGTCAGTCTAACTAAACTAATCTTTTTGTATTTATTTCCTCATTATTCATCTCATCCTTCTCTCCTCGGCCGCCGAGGCTTTCAAGGAACCTGATGTGTTGCCACCGCTGCTGCTCTTAAACATTTATTTGCACTCTCTGACTGAATTACCACAGAGGCTGAGCTGTAAATCTGTCGCTCCGTTCAAAGTGAAGTCTGGTCTTGTCAGAGGAAGAAGTGACAAGAGGATGAGGAGGGATTTTATTTCACCCAGAGGGAAAACTTCACCCGGCTCCTCGTCCTTTAAGAACATTACGACGAGGCTGATCACAGCCAATAATCACCATCTCTCGATCATTTGAGCTCCTGTCAACGACTCGTCCTGCTCACCATGAAAAATCTTGCCTTTCTCCAAAGACAAGAACCCCCGTCTTTTATGTTTTTTATTTTTTTCCCCCCTCACTTCCATCCATCTGGTTTGTCGGCTGTAACTCTAGAGTGGATGACAATCTAATTGTATCCTCATCCTTCTCCGGTTTAATGGGCTGTCAGGTGGCATCGTTACACAACTTTCATTGCCTCGTCATATATTCGCATTAACTGACAGTGTGTGTGTGTGTGTGTGTGTTTGGATGATGGAGGGAAGGAGCAAGATGAGGGGCTGAACATCAGCAACATCATAGATTTGTAAAGGAAGCATGAAAAGGCAGACCACACTGAGTCAACGGTTCCAGGCGAATGATTGTGAGCAGAGGCAAAAATGTGAATCTTACACCATCGTCAATAAGAGGAAGGCTGATGATCAAATGAAATGCTGTGATCATGTACAGATAAAAATAAAACAACAGAGATTAAAGGAGATTAAAGATTTTACTTCAGCAAAAATCCTCAGCTGAAACATTTACTTTACTTGTTCAAAAATCCTTTGTTTTGTCGTTTTTCGGAGAGTATTAGTCATCACAAAACATGAAGTTCTGACAAATGGTCATTACCAAACTTTACAGATTCATGTGGGGAGAAAGAAAATTTGGTTATCTGTAAATGTATTTTGTTGAGAAAGTCCAGAAAGTCAGAGACTTTAGCTTTTTTGTAATAAATTTGTGCAAAAACAAAAAGGAGGGAAGGTTCACGAAGGGAACCAAAAGGAAGCACAAAAACTTTGGAAATCTTTGAACCAGGTAGGGATCCTTGGGGGACTCCACACATGAGGCAGCTCAAAATCCAAAAATGATCTCCCCACGCCAGTTTGTCCAGCGCCACGTTTATCCACGCTTAAAGGCTGTGCCTGTTTCTGATTCTCTTTACAAAAACTTCAAAGTGAAGCATATTATTAACTTCTGTTTTGTTTTGTCTTTATTAAAAGAAAAGACTTAGAGTTCAGGTGTTAAGTTTTATAAACCATGAGTTGTAACATATTTAAGTCAATAACAAATGATAATTTCTAATAAGTAGAAATTATTGAGGAAACACAATCGCAGCTCCATTTGCAACACTAAGCAATGCACTTTAATCTTAAGCAAATAAATCTAAACGTAAAATTTCATTTAACTCATGTTAGAAATGCTGGCATGAAACTACATTTTTAGGGAATAAAACACATTCTTTGCTAATGTGCTATTTGCAAATTCAATATTTGGCTAAAAAAAAAAACCCTGATTAAACTCACTGTAATTTCTGTGATTTAACAGGAAAAAATACAATTTCATGGCGTCTGCCCTGGTCTGTGGAGAGAGAGCTCTGGTGCTGAGCAGCCTGGTGGTGGGAGTGGAGGGAAGGAGGGTGATCTCTGTAGAAAGAGGTGACAAACCAAGAGCAAAGGTGAGCTCTCTTCATCTGGCACAGGAGGAGCAGACTCTGCAGAAACAGGGCGCCGCTGCATAGAGATTATAACCGAGTACTTAAACTGAATGATTTGTAGCCTTCAGGTGAACGTCTGTGTTATTTCTGACTTCTGTTTAGTTGAGTTTACGCCAAGTCCCTATTTTCCGACCATCACATCTCCCATCACATCGTGTTTAAGCCCCTAATTTGACCCAACAGGAAGGTCGAACATGAGGAAAGAGTCAATAAGAGCTTGATAAATCAATTTGGTCGTATGAGGCTCAAAGAAAACAAATGTGTTTGTGCGATGTGTGGATTAGGGGCGCAGAGAGGCTGCAGTCTACCTTCCAAACAATGTGATAGTGTCGCTCAGATTAGGCTGAGCTGCAGAAACATCAGACGGAATCCATCAGCGCTGAGATGAAAAACTAAACTTTTATTTTTTTCAGTTTTGAAGCTATAAATATTCTCCATTGTTACAGAGCAGGTTTAAATTTGATCTGAAATGATCCTGTCTCCTCTTAGATCAGACAGGTTTTGATCATATTTATTTTTAGAAAGAACAGAAATGTTCTGATTGTGGAGCTGCAGCCAGAATTGGGGTTTGTGTGTGTGTGTGTGTGTGTGTGTGTGTGTGTGTGTGTGTGTGTGTGTGTGTGTGTATGTGTGTGTGTGTGTGTTTTTCTGGTCTGATGATAGTCTTTGAACAATCTGTGAAAAAAGAAAAAGAAAGATGTTCTTTTTTAAAGTCCAAACTTCCCTCCTGAAAAGAGGGAAGTTTGGTAATGGTGGTGCATTAAAAAAAAAGAAATAACAGTTTGAGAGTCTGAGATGCTTTCTGATGAAAGTTCAGGCATAAAAACCAATACGGTTCAGAGTAATAGCTGAAGTTTTTCTTTTTCTTTCTCTTGGAACAGTTCTTTAAACTTTCTACAATCAATTATGGTCCTAATCGGACCATTGGTACTCAGTAGATGTAAGCAAAAATAAACTAAAGGCTGAAAGTTTGACTGCTTAAAGTAGTTTTGGTTAATCATTACTGTTATCAACATAAAGAACTAACTAAATAAGAAAATATTCAGTTTTTTTTATATGTAAAAATCAGGACTGTTTGGTTAAAATCCTTTGGGTGACTGCTTTCAACACAGAGGAAACAGAGCCTTGGAGGAGAAAATCCCAGATATTCTTTTCCAGTCAGCTCTTGGCTTGTCCCAGAGTCTTCGCCCAGAAAAACCGTATCTGTCCTGCCTGCCCTGTTTCTGAACTGGATTGCTTCCAAAACCTTTGGTTATTGGATATTGAAACTCCTGCCTTCCCCGTTGTGAACTCTGACCATTGGAATAGTGTGTGTGTGTGTAATCTGTCTCACCTTGCCAATACGGAGTGTATATCAAAGTTGCTGCACTCTGCGATGTCATCTTTCCTAGTTTTCACCGTGTAGAGTTTTCACCTCTACACGGTGTGTTTGTCCTGTGGGCAAAACAATCCCGTGTTAAAGGATACTCTGCAGTCTCCGATTCTCAAATCAGAGAGGGTTCAAGACAATTGGGGTCCGAGTGTCTGAAGGGGATCAACTCAGAAACCACCTCCAGTTACCTGCTGGAGGTGGTTTCTGATTTCCTGATTACTTCCTGTTTACACTGCCAGACACTCGACAATCTATCTCCCAGAGTGTGACCTGAAAGACGATCCTCAAGTGAAGTTGCTTATCATCTCTCTCATTTTGATCATCAATAAAACCACCGGTTTATCCTTTCCTGGGGTGTGGAATGAGTTTTGAGTCTGATTTGTATTAGGACCTTTACAAGAAGGAGCGGTGGAGAACAGCAAAGATGGAGACAATTAGAGGAAGAATGCAGAAAGGAAACAAACTTTTAATTGATGAAAATGCTGAAAGCTTTGTTTTTAATCATTGTGCTTCTACGGAGCTCTGAGGCTCCAAATGCAGATAAATGGCGTGCTGAATTGCAATCTATAAACTATCCAGCCCAATGAAATCACAAGAATGTATATATGATTTGCTGATTCATGCCTAAAGGTTTAAAGATTGGGCAATCAAAAGAAACGCCGAGATTAAAGTTTCCCGAAACAATTGAACCTTGCAGATTTAGCTAAATTCATCAACCCTTATGCTTTAAGGATTTTTTGAAATCTGACACTCTTGAGGAAGTCAAGCTTTAGTTGCCCAAGACTGAGTACGGTATAGCCAATAAGGAAGTTCACATGAGACAAAAACGTGCCTTTTTATGCAGTACATGTAAATGCTTTGTCTAAGCTTTGATGCTTTCCTTATGTCTCATTATGCTATCTTTAAACAATTTGTAGATCTGGAGATCTCTGCTATAATCTTGCACCTTCACCCAGAAGAAGATGTGGAAACTAAATTAGATGTGTGGATGTTTCCGTGATATCTTTCCTTTTTCTGCGTTTTGAAAACTGCCTAGTATTATCCTGTGTTGTGCAGCTCATAAAACATGCCGCAAGAAACCTAATGTGCCTTTATGCAGATTGGTGTCTGAGAAATCACCTATTTAAGCTGTTTTCCTTCGTTCTGTAATCACTTGGCCCACGTTAGCCACATAATCGTCCAACTCGCAACTGAATATCTTCCAGCATTTAACACAGACCCTCCCAAAGGTAACGAAAACAGGAAATTAGTTAAACAGATGCTTTTGTGCCAGACACCCGTTTATGACGGTTTCTCATCTTAGACGTTAATTTGTTTTGATGGAGACTAAATGAAGTTATTCAGTGAAAGGAATCGCGCTTGCTCATGGTTTCTTGTTTAGCTCGTCACCCAACTGAATGGAGGTTAATAACAGAGACACGGCCCTCCTCCACTTGTTGTCATCAAAATTGTTATCTTTGTAAATACTAGAATTGATGGAAAAGAGATGGAAAATTACTTTTTGCAATGTGTCAAACTCTGTTCTTAATGGCTGTTATTTGTTTATTAATAATACTTATTTAGACATTCTGAAAGAAGCATATATAAGCCATATTTATGTCATGTCACCACCACAAGTTTTATGTATTCGTTTTATGTCATGAACTTGTTTGGCTCTCCTAAATCACAGGTAGTGTTTGAATTCTTATGCATTGTATAGATCTCTATTTCTCTTTTGCTTACAAAGAATAAGCACATTTAAAATACTGTCTTTGATACTAAAGCAAATATTAAACTGTTGTAGTTATATAGTTTTAAACGTCTTGGATCCATATTAGTCTGTTGTTTTGTTTTGGCTAATATGGACCCATATTAGTCAAAATATGGCTAATATTTGCCAAAATATTAGTCATGATTCCATTGTAGTTGAGAACAATGGAATCGTTCTCAACTACATCAAGACAAATAATTGCTTGTTTACTTTTGGTTGTTTTATAGACCAACCAACTAAACTTGGCCCACGCCTTTCTGACTCCGCAGGACCTTCTGGGTCATTGCATTGTAAGGCTGAAAGCAGAACAAAACCGCAACACTAAATGAAAAGGTCCGTCAAAACCCAGATTTATTTTGATATGTTTACAGCAGCTGTTGTTGGCTCACTGCCTACATAATAACTTAGGTCAAATTAGGTTCAACGCACAAATAGCCCTGCTAATTGGTTGATGGCTCAAAAATACTACCCCCTCTGAAAGCCCCATAAAAACTTGAACCAGCTTTGATTTTATGTGATCGCCCAACACAGATCTGTGAATAATCATGAAAGGGAAGAAAAAGAATAAATGTCTCAACCTCTGTGTTTTTATCCGGTTAAATAAAGGTTTAATTAAAAAGAAGCATCGGCACTAACGGAGGACAATACGGGATATTTGCGGGAAAATAGCACAGCGGGAAAGGGGGGTAAAAAAAACGGTGGTTTCCTGGCCAAAACAGGAGACTTGACAGCTATGATTTGTTCAAGGTTTTGGTTTTCAACATGTTTTTTTTTTTTACATGTAACTTTACATTTTAAATTTGGTCTAAGCTGACCAGAGAACATTTGTTGTGTCCCAACATGACTTTGGTCTGATTTATTTATTTATTTTTTGACTAAGAGCTTTCTTCTTCCCACCCTGCCTTAAAAGCCACTTTGTTGAATTTGCTTCAGTTGAAATAGTCACATCAGACAAAAGACACAAAGACAACACCGCAAAAGAAAACGTGTGTCCCTAAAATGATCAAGAAAACCATCGGCTGAATTCACTTGGATCACTCAAATTCTTCTGACTTGCTCATGAATGTGTTGTTTGGTTTTGAAACAATACATTCAAAACCAAACAATACGTCTGTGGCTCTTCGACGCCAACAAAGCTTGCTTCTCCATCACAAATTAAAAGATGCCTTCCGCTGAGGGAGAGCGAGAATACTCCCAGATAAGGTGCTGGAAAGAATTTGCTTCAAAGTTCAGTGAAGCTCATCGCCTCGGGTTAAAGTCGGTTCGGCGTCTGACTGCAGTCGATGAGGAGCAGACAGCAGCTCAATATAATTCATTATCAGCTTTACTGAAGCAAACGTGCTCCACATGAGCAGAGAAGACAACATTTAGCCCGGCTGAACATATTGAACACGTGTCCCACGCTGATTGGATTCATACTAGTTTTGTATTGAAACGTGCTGGATAGCAGTGAGCTCACAAAGAGTTCAAAGCTGATAAAATATAGCTTGCTAATGTTCTCTGGTTTTAAGTCTGATTGTGTGGTTGAAACTGAAATTATAGATCGGCTTGTCAGCGAACGCACCAAACGTGTCGACTATGGATTATTAGTTTTGTTTTGTTTTGTTTTGTTTCTTCACATCTTATGTTTTTACTGCTCCAAGAAAACGTAAGGTTCTGGTGTTTGCCAAGCTAAACAGGCCATAAAAATATTGTAATATTGAGTCATTTTGAAGCAGAAACAAAAGTAATATAGTCTGGAAAAACCCATTATCCAAAACCTTAATGGGGAAAACATCACCATGATAAATGGTAAAAACTGATAGCTGTGGAAAGTGTCGGGCCATTTCCAACTTTTGATGGACCTTAGTTGGAGTCACTTAACTTTTTAAAGCAAGGGATTTAGCAGGATTATTTCACTGCTTCTCATCTGATGATGAAACAACTGTGATGAAGTTAGTTTAGGGGATGAAGGGGATTTTGTGAATGATCTGCATTCAATGCTACATAAAAAAAACCCCATATAAAGCCTTGAAGTTTGCAACATTTAATTTTTTTTCCATCAAAACAGTTGTGGTGATGAATTTTGCCTCATGACTGAGTATTGATTTCACCTCCTCATCTTAAGAAATCAGTTATTTTCCTTCAAATTCAAATTATTTCTGGCATGTTGGCGCGCCGTAGTTTTGGATGGTTGCTCATATGCCGGTTCCAGATCAGGTGCTACACGAAAACAACTTTATATTCTGGGCTTTTTGAGAGCCCCTCAGTAAAAATCTGTTGTCCTACTTTTAAATTGATATATAGATAGATACTTTATTAATCCCCAGGGGGAAATTCAAAATTGGACAAAACCAAAGTTAGTTGTTTTAGACTTTTTTTTAAAAACGTATTACAAAACCCATTCAGCGAAGGGGCTTGGCGTTCTCTAAACTGTATCCAAAACTGAAATACTTGTCAAGTTTTTAAAACATCCAAAAATTAATTCGGGAATCATCTGTGTGTAGAAGATTAAGGAACTTATCTGAAAAGCTAATACTGATCGGGATCTAATTTCTTTTTCCTCTCTATGCCTTGATGCTCGGCTCGCCGCCTCCCCTCCCAGCTCTCAAGGATTCGTTTAGCCTCCTCTCTCTTCCTATATTCTACCCATTTACTGCCTCAGTGGCTCCTCACAAACAGAGGCAGTATTGGCACACAGCGAGGACTGCACTGTAACAGCCACCTTCCTCATGGACCCACTGCATTAGTCACAGAGGCCTGACTTACAGAGGGCAGAAAGCGTAGCTGTGGAAAAAAGACAGAGCAACAAAATGGAGCCAAATACTCTCTGAGCAAAGGAAGTGCAGCGTTTCAGGCAGAAATGAGAGAAAGGTCCTAGTGGCCTGACAGCATAACTCCTTGTGCATGTTTAATTACTAGGCGGCTATTCGTTGAGAAGTTCAATGTACACTTGATGAAACCATCGGACGGTGCGCAGAATTTAAAACTGAGGATATGATTTTCAAGCAAGGGTTCAGGGTCAGTCTCTGGCTCAAGCCAAGGCCTGTAGATATCCTGGAAGGATGATGCTAGACATAAAGGAGCCAGTCCCAACCAAAATTTGATGAAAAACATAAGTTTGACTTTCATCTAAAAGAACATCCACATTGCTGAAAAATTGAAGATGAAAAGCCATCATCAAAGTTGTTAAAGGGGAAGTCTTATGTGTTTTTAAACCATTTTACAGCTCTATTAAGTAACTCTGTCAACTTCAGCTGTTATAAAAAGCTACATATATAAAATATGATTTAAAAGAAATTTGATAATGCCTTAAAATTGGTCCTCTGTTTCTTAAAAACCCCTTTTTTTCCGAAACTCTGCCTTCAGGAAGTTAACACAATGTCGCTCCGTTTACCAGCGTGCACTGAGAAGTAGCTCCTATATTGAAATTAGCAAATGCGTATTTCTGCCTAGTGCTTGCTAATTGCTGCTGGCTAGTCTGAAGGAGCAGAGTGGGGAAGAGCTGATCTGTGAGGAAGCTCTGAAATTTGGAAACTTCAACTACAAGGAGGAGATACAACTTGAAGGCGGAGCTAGGTCCGCCCAGGAGTTTTGCACAGCTGAATAGTTGCCACGGGAGATTGGAAAGCGAAAAGAAACAATGGAGGACCTGTGATTTAAACCTTTGTCTTCTAGATGTGTAGACACATTCATTTATGGGTGAATGTTTGTTTTAGCACAAATCTGAAGAGATTAATGACAATATTCAATCTTTTTGCTTGTGTTCTCTTGACTTTTATCAAGCAAGAGATTGTTAATAATGTCTGACTGTGTTCCACAAAGTAATCACTTCTGTCCGTTTGCCTCACAGGAAATACATTTCCAGTCAATTTTACAGACGAGAGACACTCATGTGACCGGTTATTAAACTGTCCCAGGGATGATCTGTTCCATTTCTCTGAAGAGTTTCAAAGTTTTACAGCAATATTAGCAGTAAAACTTCTGATTTTTACTTTATTATGGGGATATTTTCACTACTTGAGCCACGAGAGAAGCCGCTTCCTCTCATTTCCTGAATTTTTCATTTGCAGACTGAAGGGCGACTCGAGGACTTACATGCCTCTGTGAGCAGGTGTGCGACGCATTTTAAAGAGAGAAATCCTACAATGAAAAATATCAAAACTGCCTGAGGATATTAGAATAAGACTCTAAAATCAGCGATTTACTGCAATTCAGGTCCAGTTTTTGTGACGAGACACAACACGACCTTTATTGTTAAACTACTTTTAAAAGTTAGACTTAACAGACCTAATATGTGCGTGTTTTCAGTCTTTAAGTTCAAGTTGTCACCAAGTTTTATGGTTCAGCTCTGCATGTCAACTTCAAAGATGTCTATCGATCAATGGGGTATTGATTGTTGGCGCAGACAGAAATGTGGCCTTGTTCTTCAAAGCAGAGGCAGAGTGAGGTGTCTGACCTCAAACCAGGAATTTTCTCCACTTTTCAGACCGAAACATCCATTAAAGAAACAAGACAAGAAACTTTGGCAGTCATGCATCACAGTTGTTTTGCCATTTGAGAAGCTTCACTTGAAGAATACAGGAGGGACAAATCTGCAGTTTTAGAGTTCAGGTGTGATTGTAACAGAATTTTATAGCGACTGATCGTATAGCCCTTTACATCTGGGTGGTTTAATAACGCGTATCATTTTTGTTTTCCAATAGTTTTGTTTGTATATTCATTTGAAGCACTTTGCTGTTTTTATCTGTTTAAAGAAGCCTTAAGTAACAGTCTTGCTACCAATTCCTCCATGTTGATATTTGTGACGAAAATAAGATTCTTGGAAAGTTAATCAAGAAATCTCCCTGGAGCACTGAGATCTTTATGCCAGAATAATCTTCCTGCTTCCTTTACATCTCCAAATCCTCTTTGCTTGGCCCTCTGTATCAGCTCGGTGCTCATCTTCCATTCCTCACATCAAATAGAAAAGTGACACATACACAAAAAAAAAACATCGAAAGATCCTCTTGAACTCTGCTTGAAAGTGAATCGCCCGTGAGTTTCTGCCTTTCAAGCGGCGGTGATATCTAAGGCGAGGGTGATTGAAGTGTCCCTGAAGTGGACAGCAGCGACAAAACACAAAATGAAAGGGATGAAAGAGAGAAATGGAGGAAAAAGACCACATGGCATAAAGCTGAAGGAGGGAGAAGAGAGTTGACGTCTCTCAGACCCTTTTCTTGTTTCTCAGACGTCTCCTACATATCAGCCTCGATTATTGATGTTGCCCCCTTTTTCACTCAGAATTTTTGTTTAGCTGAAAAAAAAACTTTCCTCTCAAATGACCTGCTCAAAGTTTACCAGAAACTTCCTGTGATCACACTTACTGTCTGTTAAACCTTTGAGGGAAATCGGGATGAAGAAATTGTCTGTGGTTGTTCTCATTCAGTGGCAGAATGACTTTTATGTGTGTGGAGGGTGAAAATAATTTCACGTCACACGGGCCTTTCATGCTGGAACCTTCTGATTCTTTGAAGGATGTTTGTCTCCAAGAGAGGTTTCATTGTTCGTTGGTGTCTCGTCTGCAGAAACAAACTCAAGAAAAACTTGACAGCAGAAATAAAACGACAGTAGGTCTGAGCAGGAGGAACTCTGTTTCGCAAATTAGTGGTGGCAGCATGATGGAGTAAATCTGTTAAGTTGCTACGAGTCAAGATTGGATAGAATCACATTGTCTGCAAAAGAAACAGAAAAACTGCAAAACTGAACCCAGCATCCTCCACAGACACCTCAGAGGAGTTTCTTTATATCCAAGAAATGTGTGTGCGTGTGCGTGCTGAACAATAAAACTCCCATGATCCACCACTCACTCAGAGAGCCCCTTTGAATCTAATATGCATAATTTTCACTTCTATGAAAACATAAAAACTTCACACTGAACTATCCTTTTTGAGAGAACAAATATATTTTATAAAATGTGTGGATTTTTATAGGGTGAGTGATTTTCTTCCTGTTTTGTGTTAAATGTTTTAATTTATTTATTGATTTATTTATTTTTTCACATTTTGGTGTTCAACACTTTTAAACAAATGCTTTTAATTGCTCCAACCTGTGCAGGAAACAAATGTGCAGTGATCTAAGGCAGAAAAGGTGGATAATAAAAGTAATGAGAACAGTGTTGGCAGTCAGATAGTCGGGGGGGAAGAAAATGTGTGGGCTGCTTGTCGAGTCAGGTGAGCACCGGCCGGGTCTGCTGGTTCTGTTTGTTGGCGACTGTGGAAACTCTGGTTCCTTAGCAACTGTAAACAGGACCTCCGAGAACAAACCGGTCTAGATTAGGCCTAACCATCACAATATTGATGGTTCGATCAAAGAGAACAAATAAGCTGACAAATGCATGTTTTCAAATTTAGGCTCAGAGTTCAGTCTGATCTCTGGTTTCTATGGTTCTACTGGAAACACTGGCCTACTTAGTTGCTCCCCAATTAGAACAATTCTGTTTATACTAACTTGTGGAGAAGTAAATCGATGAGAAACGCACTACTTGTCCCCTACCGTGATCATCTGATCCAAAGTCCCCTGTCTACCTCCAGTCCCCGTTCTCCTCGGCCGTCTCCGTGCTGCTCCATCTGATTGGGCCTGACAACAGCATTCACTTTTTATTAGCTGGAGTTGGAGTCTGTACGTTGAGCCCCTGGCGCAGGGGGGACAGGACAGCAAGGACTGTTTGGAACTTTGGCAGCTGTTGCTTTAAACCATAAAAGAATTTGCAGGTGAAGAAATACTGCTCATACATTAAGAATGACCCGTTTCTTTTTCAGGTGAAGAATCTTTTTCTGTGTATGGTGTTAAAAAATATATATGGAGCTCTATCGTAAGATTAAAGCTCCAGAATATGATATAATAATAATAATAATAATAATAATAATAATAATAATAATAATAATAATAATAATAATAATAATAATAATAATAATGAAAAAAACACCTCCGCAGGGTGACGTTTTTGAACATCAACTGGTGTAGCTTCTTCTCTGGAGTCCCGCTGAGATCTTCACATAAGAAATAGAAATCTGTGTTTGGAAAGAAATGATGCAACTTTTAGAGAAATTATGAATTATGATCTCCTTTTCACAAATTATTTACCACAACGTAGCTGCATATGTTGCCTGAATGCTTAAAATATACAACTTCTGCAGTCACTGTACTCTGGTATCGATATAACATTTTGTTTTATATTTCCAGCCTTCATTTATTAGACTTAAATAGATAATGAGATGAGATAAAGCTAGCTCATTATAATAAGAAGCTGGCATTATCTCATAAATAATGAGATAATGCTATCTCATCATTAGCAATATGCACATTTTGAGATAGCATCTTTAGCATAATGCTATCTCATTAAAATGAAATGCTATCTCAATAGCATAATGAAGTAATTATATCTCATCATAATGAGATGCCATCTCATTAGCATCATGTTAATGAGATAGCAGATGCTATCTCATTAGTACAACGTTAATGAGATAGCACAATGAGCTAATTATATATCATTATAATGAGCACAGTGAGGTAATTATATCCCATTATAATGAGATCGCATCTCATTAGCGTAATGGTAATGAGATAGCATCTGCTATCCTATTAACATTATGCTAATGAGATAGCATCTCACTATAATGAGATATAATTACCTCATTGTGCTATCTCATTAACATTATGCTAATGAGAT
>CAEFZX010024501.1:0-32182 GCA_903066825.1 Alfaro cultratus
ATATGATCCCTGGTGATTTACTTTCCTTGCAGATTTTCCCAATTTGTTTTTTTGTTTTTTTTCACCATTGCAATAGACCAGCTGGCTGAGACCGATGGGTGATAATTAGGCTAAATTACATCATACCATCATACAAAAATATTTCACTCACTGAACCTTTTTCCCCCCTTTTTTTTCACACTACAGCTTCAAATATATTTGTGTTTTATTGAAAAATATTTAATAGAGTAACACAAACTACAGCATAATTGCAAAGTGGAAGGCAAAAAAATAAAAAATGCTTCAAGCATTTGTACTGACCTTTACCTTACTGTGATACCCCTACACAAAGCCAAGTTTACCCAATTACCTTCCAAAGCTGATAACAGAGTTACGTTGTGTGCAGCTCAGTCTCATAAATCCAGCTATTCTGTGAAGGCCTCTGAAGTTAGGAAGAACTCAACAATGAACAAACTGCATCACAAAGACAAAGGAACTCAGCAGACGGGTCAGGCAGAAAGCTGTTCAAAGGTTTAAACCCAGTTAGGTTGTGAAGTCAATTTTCAGACTTGGAAAATATCACTATACCTTTTGATCCATCATCTGAAAATGAACTGATTTTGTCACAACTGTAAAACCACCAAGACATGCTTCACTGAATCAGGCTCATTATCAAGATCCACAGCTCAGGTGGATGAATCTGTCGAGAGGACAAGTGTTAATTGTGAACATGAAAAATAACAAATCTGGCTCTTAACGTTGTCATTGGTGAAAGACAAAAATAGCAAATTTGATTTACCCTGCATATCATTCTGAATACACCTATGGAAGCCCGTTTCCACCACTCTGTTAAAATAAAATTAATTATACTATCTCAGTATAATGAGATACTGAGATATCTCATTATACTGATAATAAGTATCTCATTATTTTGAGATACTAAAAATAGTATCTCAAAATAATGAGATAGTATCAATGAATAGATGAGATTATTATCTCATATCTCATTATAATGAGATAATTTATTTATTTTTTTTTAACAAAGTGGAGGAAACAGGCTTCCATATACACCATCCAGTGACGAAACAAGGTAATGTTAACATCATGAAATAAAAACATGAACAAAGGATAAGTCTTTTTTAGAATTCAAATTTCAATAAACTTGCTACTGTCATAGTTTCCCTCTGTTGAATATATTTCTTCTAAGTATCAGGGTGAGTTCACTCATTTTTAGCTGCCTGGGCGGTGCAGAGATGTAGGGGAACACGTATCACATTAACACCTGAAAATGTTTCGTAAAGCCTACGAGTAAAATTTAAAAGTGCTGGTACTGTGTACTGTCTGGTGCTTAGCAGCCCACTTAAAGCACTGCTTGTAACATCTTAGTACCTTTTTTCTTCCACCTCACAATTATCTGAAAGCTTTTGTCGGCTTATCGCATCAAATCCCAATAAAATACGTCAAAAATTGTTAGACCACTGTCAGATTTCCAAATATTAAAAAGTTTAAACCACAATTTTGCAAGGTCAAGCCTTTTTGCTTTTATCCAAAAAAGAAAATGTGGTGATCCTGAGTTCTTCTTGGGATTAAGAAACAGCTGAAGAGATAAACAATGACTAGTCCTTGATACCCAGCAAAGGCACCATACCCTTCTTGACAAAACGCAATGCAAGGCAAAAGGGGCCAAGGGGGGAAACTGGAGCTGGGCCTTGGATTCTGGAGAAACACATCAGGCAGTTTGCAGAAAAAAAACAAGACAATGATCTAAAACATACAGCCAAAGCAGCTAAAGAATGATTAATAGAGAGTGATATCAACATTTTGGAGACAGTGAGTCCAGACCTGAATCCTGTGGAGAGAACTCAAGATAAGAGCAACAGCAAGGATGCCAAATCTTACTTCACAGATAATTAGTTATTAATACTTGTTATGACTGTTTGCAATTATACGAACCACTTGATTGCTGTGATTGCAAATAAAAACATGATTTCAGTGGAAACATTAATCACATGACAATGAGATCAATTGTCATGTGACAATTAATCTCATGACAATTACCCACGCCCAAGCTTTGACTGGGCGTGGGTATGAATATTTCTGATTTATACTGTAAATGATGCCTTCATTACAATAATTTTGCTTCCAGAAGCTGGAGTGAGGAGAATGAGTTCTCCACTGTTGAAGTTTCTCCACTTTTATTTATGACAGTGGGTTATTTGTCTTCAGTTGTTAAACATACCACCTAAAGTGTTTCAGAAGAATCAAAACACTTTATTCTGTTATGACCAAAATCTCACATTTTTATATAGTCTAAAATCGACTGCTTGCAGGACAAAGTGACACTATATTCCTAAAACTCAACAAATCTGCATGTGCGAAGGACATTAACACCAAAAACGTCAACACTCGGCTCCTCGTCACATGCTTCTTTACAAATCGACTGCGGTGCTAGCAAACTGTGTGGACATATGCTTTCTTTTTTAGGTGCATGTTTTCAAAAGGATGACACCGCCCAGATGTTCAGCTTTCCAATCTCACCAACGCTGACAAATTGCTCTGAGCCCTCATGTTCACACAGTCAGCCTCTTCAGTCAGCCTGCGCTTCAGTCGCTCAATTCTCACGGATGTTGTTTGTGTACAGTCCTATTATGTTGGAAGAGATTAGTTACTCGGTCTGTGCACGCTAATCCCTCTCCCTTTTCATGAAGCCGGGCAAATGTTTAGCAAAGGCTCCTTTCTATTTGTGTCAGCCAGCCCAGCCCTTTTCCTTTTTCAGGCTGTCCCAGTCTCTTTCTCTGTACACACAGAGAATACCATGGCCCTCAAGTGTGAAAACCTCAAAACAAAGAGGACCTCCAGCTTTTTGAGGCATGTTGCAAGACGTCCACGTCCCAGTGGGCATACAAGAAAGGCAAAGAAAATGCAACAACTAAATAATGGGGCCTGTTGTCAGTACAAAAGCTTTGTCTGTGATGATACAAGGCCTGTTAGGGCTTATATGTTTTGCATGACATTACATCCCTATTGTCCAAGTCAGAGAGGGGATATTGCTTTCAAATTCAAATACATATTCCAGAAAACACTGTCCACTTAGCCCTTTGTATTATCTGAGTCAGTGTATAATTACCTGCCTTCCTGCTCCCATTAGAGTTTGGTTAATTGTGACAGGAAATCGTTTGAGTGGTCAACATTTCCTCTGATCTATAAAAGCTCATATCAAGATTTTATTTTTTTTGAAAAACAAGACAAATAAAAATGGATGGAAACAAAATAAAAACAGAGATTATTCTATGTGGAAGAGGGGCTACTTCAAACATTCCAACTTTTCTGACCTGCTAAAGCTGCTGTCACATTTAATCTCTCACCAACATTTTACCATTTTAAAGACGCGTGCATCATGGGTCAACTCAACACCTGTCACACCTTGAAGTATCCTTACTGTTTTTGATGCACCCCCTTACTGCCTGCTCTGTGTTGGGATTAACGGTTTAAAGTTTAGTGTCATTGTCTGTTAGTTTTGGCTTGATGACACAATCTGAAATTATTTTGTTCTTTCACTTTTACGTTCAACTGGTTTCGAGGTTAGCACTCTGCAAATTCTGCTACTTAGCCAAATAATTATTAGTTCTTCGTATTCAGTTTCTCAATTCAGCAAGTGCAGTCTTCATCAGAGCAGACAGAGTCTCTGCATAGCAGAGCATGAGGTTTAAAGTAGGACATATTGAACCCCTCTTTAAGTTCCTTCAAGAACGAAACTAAAAAATCGCAGGTCACTTGTATGGAAAGTTTCACTGCAGTGCAGAGAGCAAGTGTCGTTTTTGCAGGCTACATCCAACGAGTTACTTTGTGACTCCATGAGCCACATTTTGAAACACAATCAGCCAGTCACCAAATAGAACCCACAAAACATCTACAGAGGATTATATTCTGCAGCAAGAAATCATAATCCATGCTCCAGAGATTTAATTTAATATTATTTTTTTTTCTTTTCATTCATTGCATTAAAACAAAAGTTTACCTTTGCAGTATATTAATGCATCAACCAACACTCAATGTTAATAATGCACTTTTATCAGTTAAATTAAAAATATCTGATAGAAGCTTTGATAAATAAAAGGGCCTTTAATCATACATCAGTACATCTACATCTGCAGCATATCATTTATCTGCTCTAAGTCTTTGCAAAAAGAAAATTTGAATCGCCATATCAGATCTCAGCAATCTAAATATCAGCATTAAGCAGGCAAACTTGCAGCAAACAACAACAAAAAAATTTATATATATATATATATATATAACCATAATATTTTCCAGAGAAGCTTAATGATGGAATTTCTTCTTTAATATTTATTAACCAAGACTTCTTTAATCTTCATGGTTCACAGTACTAGACACAGTGGCCGAAACTTTACTTCTTAAGACTTGGCTGAAATTCTGTTTCTGATAATGAACTGAATTTGAAACAATGAGAAAAAAAGATGTGCTTTACTCTCTTCTTTCGACATGACACCAGTCGTAACCTGGATGATTTGAAAAGTCCAAATTTCACCCTCGTGCACGCTGCAGGTCAGTGAGATCATTGAGCAGCAGAGGGCATTCACTCCAAAATCATTACCACATGGACTCCTTCGGTGCTGCTCCTTCAGTATGATGAGATGAAATATATCGTTTGCGAGATTGATGAAAAATAACCAGAGTGTCTTTCTCCCCCCACCCCCCCTCACTCTATTAGGAGGAGCACCGCTGCTTTAATGCTGTGGTATGGTGAGAAATCTGACCTTGCCCCGGGCAGTGGCATGTTTTTGGTTAGGCTCTGGTGTGCGGGACCAGGCCGAGGACACATGAAAGGATCTCTGTGTCAGTCCTCAGAGATGTTCAGTGGAAGTCTAATAAAGACCAGAGCACGCAGACAGACCCGAGAACATGCATACCACACATTATACAAGCACAAGAGCTACAATGCTGTTGACAAGCGCAGCATTCCTTTCCTGCTCTTTAAAAGGCCGACAAAGTGTAAAAGCTCGACGACTGTGTCAGCAATGTGATTAAAAAAAGCGTCATTACCAGGACGGTGCCATAAAACTGCTGTCGCCTCCAAAGATGCAAAAAAAAAAAATAATGCACTTGTTTTTTTTCTATCTTTTATCGTAGCAAACAAGTTCATTTCTCTCCACAGGGAATGTGATTTTTGTGACTTGGTGTACACAGTGACTAGAGCTGAGCAGCTACACTGTTTTTCAAATAAACAAACCTTCCAGTTTATGAAGCACCGATGTGCAATTAAATGGAGCTCCGTCCAACAACTCTCCACTAAGAATCTGTAGCAATTTCGTTGCAGTGGAGAAATATTTGACTATTGTACAGAGACATGTAAAAACAAAAAGTGAAGAACCAAGCGATATTTGACAAAACAGATCTGTATATCAAATTAAAAATCCCAGTAGGACCAAAACAAAACACTGGAACAAATAAAACAATATAATGAAATCCATTTATTATTTCAGTTTGGATTTGAAAGCAAAATCTTCACTTTGTAAAACCTCAGTTTCCAGACAGCATGTGAAAACTAGCAACAGTGATGTTGCCATCCTGGTTTAAATGATTTGACTTCTGCTTTAGAAAACCAGCAGATTTGGGCTATTTCAGTTTAGGTTTGGATAGAAATGGCTGAAACGTCATGAAAACCATAGTCTGTTAAGTATATATGTGTATTAACATATAAAATATTAAGTCACGGTGTGTTACCCAGGGTTCTGTTCTTAGATCAGTTCAGTTTCCAATTTATGTCAACGATAAAACCTTCATTATACTACTGTAAATTCCACCTTTATGCTGATAATACAGTCTTGTTAAGACTAACCAAGTCGTATTTGCATATTTCATTTTTTGAGCTGAGTTTCTTAGTTCTTTATTCTGTTCTGATTTTTATATTGCTTTAGATTCTAAATTTAGTGCTGGTTCGTAGCTTTTGGTCATTAACTTTATGTTTGTTGTTTTATTCCCTTTGTGTTCATTTGTGTGTTTATTACTAGTCTTCCATCGTGTTCTTTTATCGCTTCAATTGAAATCATCTCATTAATCACACCTGATTTCTCTGCCGCTCATCCACCTTTCCCAGTAGTTAAAAGTCAGCCCCTTTCAATGCCTCCTTACCAGATTCTTCTGTTCTCCCTTCCCGATCATCTGCATCACGACACATCCACTGTCATCTTTACACTTGGGCACCACTCCTCATCACCAATTTATGACACCTTGAGACTCTCTGTTGTGCGACACTTCTAGCTTTAGAAGTGGATGTACAGACTGCACCAGAGGCAGGAAACAAACCCAGTGTGTTTGTGTTTATAAAGAAACTGTCGCCGGAGGAATCCTTATCTCGGCACCTCTTTTTAAACCAAACATCCCTCTCAGCAAAAGTGAAAAGATCAGGCAGGAATGTACCATCCATCTGGGTAATAGCTGTTTTTAATCCCCTCTGATTACTGCTAATCCCTTTTATGCTCCTTCCTGGGAATAAACACACATTGACCTGAGTGACCCTCCTCCTAATTAATGAGGTAAGGAAGTTTGGTGCAAGAATCCTTTCAGCATGGCCTGGCCATTCTAAGAAAAGCTTAACTCTTAATTATATGTTTAATGATAAGAAGTCAAACTACAACAACTGACACTTAAATTGGCATCATAGTCTGCTGTTATCTTTTCACAATGAAATCCACCAACAACCCCCCAGGCCCGACCAGAAGCGAAGGGAAACTTTCCGTCTTCTGTTCCTTTTATTTCCTGTGAAGTCTTTGTTCCAGGGGTCGGTAGCCGTTTCTTAGAGGCAAGGCAGAGTTCACAGGTCAGCTGTACCCAGGAGGATGGACAGCAGCATGAGGGCAAGACCCGGGCACGGGGACAAGGAAAGGGTCAGGGGGTTGAGTTCAGCCTGGATCCACACAGAGGACGTTGAAAAAGGGCTCATCATGGAGGAACAGAGTTTCCTTCAGGCAGCCATGCAGTCACACACTTTCAGACACATCCCCGACTCTTTGCTTTCCCCATAACGTGTAAATAATATGCAACCTGAAGTGTTTATTTCAGTAAGAGGATATTATGGCAGGTGTAATTTAACGCTTCAACACCTCTTCTTCCTCTTAAGATGACTAAATGACAGAAAAGAGTAAGAAGTGAAAGGATCTCTGAAAGGCTGCTAATCCACAGACTTTGCTCCTCGCATTTTCCATTAAACAAACACCTGGTTCTTCATATCAAAGCACCATGCTCTGACTCCTTCTTGATTGGTCGAGATATAAAAACTCTCTTTCGAAAAACAACAACCATCTGTCTTCCATGTTTTGACGTTACATGAAAGAACTCTTGAGAATCTAAATATGCTCGATACCTCAAACGATAAACGTTTGTGCGCTTCATGGTAGGATGGCATCAAAGTTTATTATCGCTCCGCATAAAAGCACCGGGAACTGTTTCAAACTCTCATATAAATCATAAATTAGAAATGTGCTGTGGAGGGAGCATGAAATTGATTAGGCTGTAAAAGAACAGCTTATATCAGCAATCAGTGGCCACAAAGGCAAATGCTTCTCCCAAAGTAAATTAACACCAGGAGAAACACATTCTTATTTCATTTTGTGTAGAAATGTAGCTCTAGGAAAAAAAAAAGCTAGCACATGGCTCAAAAACCGCAGTGTTTATATAATGAATCTGCAGAATTTCATCCTGTATGTGCATATGTGTGTGTGTGTGTGTGTGTGCGTGTGTGTGTGCTCAAAGGCTAAGAGCTCATTTCCACTCCTGATGATCACAGGCACCATTGATTGTAACACTGAGGGGAATGTTGCTTCAGCCCGTGTTGTACGGTGAATCTGGACTTATTTAGGGCTCTAACTTTCATGTTTTTTCACGCTGGTATGAAGCTGAACATTGATGCTGCGGGCAGCTGGCTCTCATTAAGAAAACATGATGTCAAATCGAGTACCTACCTGATGAAAGTCAACTGCTCTTGCTCCTGATCTGGTCATTGCATCTTTTGACAGATGCACTGGGAATGACTCCTGCTGCGAATATCAGATTAGTTTCAAAACGCACAAAGTCATTATTGCGCACTAAAATATAAGTCTTCTTTATTCTGTCCCCATGGTAAAATGTTATGTTGCACAAGACACATTACAGAAACTCATTACACCATACTAAGTTTGTGAATTTATATGTAAACAATTTTAGAGATTTATGCGACAATAACAACATAGAAAATGTGCTGTTTCAAAAATCTATATCTGGAAAATATCTCGTTTCTGATGTGATTCAAAGTTTAAATATAATTTCCTGGGCGAAATCTAGCATTTTATCTATAGTGAGCGATTTAAACTGATATTACATGAGATATCTTAGTGGAAATGCTTGTTGTGATTAATGTAATATAAACTTCTTATCTGATGTAATTTTAGCCTTAAGTTATGACTGTTTCCATGCCAGTAGCAACAGCAATGCTATGATGAATTTTAGGTTTGGCTCTTAGTTTATGTGCTGAGGTGAAAAATGAGTAAACATTTAAAAAAACATATCATGTTCACTGTGCACAGACATAAGCATTGCTTTGGAGTAGACAGCCGTTTTTCCCCCCTTAATTTCTAACTACTACAGTGCTTCATAAAAATGCACATAACAATGAGTATTCCCAATTATGCTTTGCAAAGATACATACCAGTGGAAAAATGTCCTTATCAAAGGTGTTTTTGTCTGAAAAGGTCATGCAATTGGAATCATCTGTGTTTATAAGACTGACATTCAATTTTACAAATATTACCCATCTTCATATTTTCCTTACAGTTTTTATTTTTATTTTTTTTTGCTTTCTTCTGGTCATTTTTTTTCTTTCTTTTTAAAACTCTGTTACCTGCAAGGAAATGTCTGTTCTTGGATCCTTCATAAACGACTATCTGTAAAGGAAATTGCAGTCGCCTTTATAGGAAACTGCAACCAGTTATTCTTTTGACAAAGCTACCTAAAGTCAGAATATTTTAAACTGTAAGTCATGTTTTGAAGGCAATAAGGTCATGAGAGATTAGAAAGCTATGTTTGTCAAGGATATCAAGACAGTCATAGCATATGCTTTCTTCTCAAAAATGTGAGCCGGCAGCTCAGGGACTTGATACAATGTTCTATACAGGAATATATCAACGAATATTAGAATGGCTTTGCAGCGTTCTCTGTCACTCTCTAATGTGCTTTAAAACTTTGCAGATTTAATTTAGGGTGGGATAAATAATTACACCAAGGGTGAGTTTTTAGCTGATATAAAAATCGTGGCATTGTCTGCATATATCTGAAAGCCCACATTCTGATAAAAGTCAAGTAAGTTGTTAAAGAAAACAAAAGTGGCCCAATCACAAACCCAAAAGATACACCTTAAGATTTTTTTTCTGCTTCCTAATTATTAATTTTAAGCATGAAACATGCATATTTCATATATTTTTTTACAATACTAAGCTAGGTTCACTATTGAAATACATTTATTTTATGTTTTGACATGCTTTCCTTTAAAACTATGGATTTAAATATATTTTCAGTACACATTTTTGGGACGTCTGAAAGCACTTTAAAATGCAATGAGGACGGATCTAGAGTAACAGTAAACACGCAGTTTTCTTTTATTTTGAAGTCTGAATGACCTTAATCCATGCTAAATGTCTAGACATAAACAATCTTACGAATGACCTCAAACGTCAGACTGCACAGATGGGAAGGATCATTCTATGCACACAAAGATGTTAGATGTAACTTATGAGACCTTTACAAACTCTGTTTTATTAATTAAATATGATCAGTGTGAACAACATTCAATACTTCCACTGTTTTGATTCATGATGCTATTGCTGGCTTTCTGGTTTCTCAGCATACTTGGAAGAACACAATGAACAGAGTAACATGATAAATCTACCGCTGAAGTCTTTTGAAGTGGCCAATTTACTAAATAATTACCAGACTGAAATGTGCAAGAAGCAGAGATGCTAGGAGGATCTGTGTCCAACCTGCACCAAGTGACTTAGGAAAACAAAGAAGAGCTGCGACATCCTGACCATAAATCTCTTGTCTAAACGTACCGTTGCGACGGCGCTTTTCCAACCCTGTTTGCAACATAAACACTTCCGCTCGCATTGAGGTGTTGAGTGGAGCAAAGATTTAGGTGAGTCGAGGGAATCCTGTGATTCAGTGTCAAGACAGGCTGCGCTGTGCCCGTGCAAGCCTGTAACATGTTTACGACACTCGCGAGAGGCAGAGAAACATATGGTATACATGTTAAAAAGGCTCTTACAGCACAGCTTAACTAGGAACAATCATCCTTTTTCCACGCTTTGATGGTAAGTGGTTGTTACTACATCCACCTTTGGGACAGGTGGATGGTTGTGAGAGATTATCATCTATCTGATGCTTTTCTGGACAATTTAGATTTTTTATGTGGCAGAACTCTGGAACATTCACTGCTTTCCATCTTCAGTTCAATCCAAACACCCTTAAAATACCTGCATTTCAACACTGTATTCCCGTTTTTCCTGTTTGTTCCATAATCATTGCATTCACTGCACTCTGTCGTCCACCCACCCATCAATCCATCCATCCTTCCTCCTTGTCCCTGGATTTTCCAAATTCTGAACCTAAAGCTTGACATCTAATGAAACGTCTGACTTTAATTCAAAGTGAGCTTTAGTTACTGGAAATCTGAGCGTGAAAAAAATATGGAAATCCTTCTTATAATAAATCTGATGCCAAAATAAGCAACACACTTTGTGGTTTCTAATTGCTTCATGCGTTACTATTACAGTCACAAAAGCAAATGTTTTTGCCTGAAAACCTGTAAGAAAGAAAGAAACAAACAAAAAGAACACCATGGAAACAGCGCTGATGTCTGACCCGCAGTTGACATATGAACATTGAGTTCTTGTCCCGAAAGGTCCTCCAACAGTCATGCGAACTAAAGATCATTTCAAATTTAAAAAATTTACCGCTTCATCTGATTTGTGCCCCGTTTATTCTTCATCTCCCCTCGCACATCGCCCCATTATGCAACGTGCCAATGATCTCGCTGAACTCGCTTCATTTCTGGCACCGTCCGTCCTCATGTTCGCAATCCTTTCAAGCAAAACTCCAAAGACAATGAAATATCGTGCAGATCTGATTGAAAACAGACCCCCATCATGTGAGCCTTGCAATCTCTCAGACTTATGTCATTCTGACTTTAAAATAGACCGTTTGAAACTTCACGGTAATTTGATTAAAATGGATTGACAGCCTTGTGAGTTACTGTCAGTGCGCCAGTGGGAAAAGAGTGTTTCTGATTTCTCTCGAGGAGAATCCTTCACCTCCCCAGCAGTTCCTTTTAATATGAGGGCAGCGCCTTTCATCCGCTCCTCTGAGCGAGGCTCTTAATGCGTTGCAGATTCCTTGGGCTCTGACAGTGTTTTACCATCATCTTTTTAAAGGATATCTGCATTGGATTTCAATTAATCTTATGTGAAATGAACTCATCTTTCTCCCTTTTTTGTCAAAAAATTAAATACACCATTTACACTCTGTGATCGTGCTGTGAAGCTGTTATGTAACACAAGTTGAGTACTAGACCATAGATTTTATGTGATTAACTATATCAGAAAATGTCTGCTACTCAGATTGGTGAGATACTAAAAAAAGAAATGTGTGAGCCATGTTTGTTTTGCACAGCTGTTACAAAGATGTGCAAAGGAAAAACAAAACATCAGCTATGATTTTTTTTTTTTTTTAGCACTTTCAGGTTCATTTTCTTGCTGATAATCAGATAGGAAGATTAATACCACTGTCGTTTTGTGTTTTATCTACAAAGATATGAGGATTGGAGTCACTCTGACAAATTTGGGTGCCTAGCCAAGAACAAGACTTGGACATGAACCCTCTTTATCTCTATTTTTAAATAACAGAGAGACATACTTGAGTTATAAATCACCTTGACTTTAATTATCTACCTTTCTTAACTGATCGAGTAAGGGATTTTGTTATACTTTCTGTATATGAAGAAGAGATGGTGGAAACTGTCCAATGTGTTGTACCCTCCAACTATGTTACAAACAGTCTGACCAAACACATTTTCCCTCCAGGTCAGTTCTCGGTAAAGGTTGTAAAATGTTTCAAAAGCACAAAAATTTCCATCACGCTCTCCTACAGTGCAAAGTTCTTTCAAGGACCAGAGCTTTCTCCCAGCTTTATGGAGCACAGACCAAAGCAGCATTGCCCCCCCTCCAGCACTATGGGCAATAAACACTTGAAAACTAATAAATTAATATATGTTTGATAATTAACATCAATAAATGTTACTAATGCCATTAATGTGACTGGAACAGTCAATATACTGTGCGGTCATAGCAGAAGGAAATGTTTCTTTTCTGTTTCAAATGTATTTAAGTATTGATACCATGATACAGTAAAACGGTGGTGATTTTTTTTTATTATAGGTCATCATACTACATCAACTCCTGGTTGCAAAAAATACATTCCTGAATGTGAAAAGTTGTAGAAAATTCTATAAACAACAACATTAATTAAATTACTGCTGTTAACGACTTAATTGATAATATTAGTCTGAACATTGGCATACTTTGCAAATATTCCACCTTTACCGGATATTTTTATGTTTTCCAAACAGGATATTTGCCAATGTCTGGGTTTATCTTGTGCTTTAAGAATTTTTTAAATGTCAAAGGACATAATTGACTTGTTGTTTGCAGTCTGAACTGGTGCATGTAATCCATGTGGCTTCCCTGCATTGTCCTGTGTAGCCATGAAATCAAAGTCATTCTCAAACATGGAAGTAATCTCAGGAGAGAACCTCTTTGTTTTAATCATACAAACCAAGCTGACATTTTCCCCCTGAAGTCTTAGTTTCTGGTTGGGAAAACAATTAATCTAGAACAGTTAGAATAACAAAGAGCACAGACATTCCCACCAAACATCAGAAATGTTATGGAATCGATGGTCTTAACTCAAAGCCCGTTTCTGGAAATTCCACTTTCTTTTTAGCTTTTTTTGTTTTCATTTAGCTTATGCTCTTCCCAGTGATCTTCTGCAGTAAAGCTTCAGCTTTGTGGCTTATTCCATCACACAGTGGTTGCTGTTTTGTATAAAGGTTGCATAGTTTCCTCCTAGTCCAATATTACCACTTTACCCTAAGGTTTATCACAAGGTCTTGAAAAATAGTGAATGCCCCTTGAATTTTTCTAGATTTTGCCATCAGACCTATGGACAGATTGTCCCACTTAGGGTGTGGATCTCTGCTGCTCCTCATAAATGTCCTGAAGCTTGTGTTTTTTCTACTTCGTTTATTTCACTTTTTATCAAATCGAGATGACTCATGAGGCTTCATTCTTTACTTGCAGATCATCGCACATCAGACCTTTCATGTCATAGGTGTGCACAAAGCACAATTTAACGTTTTGTAAAGATTTTTTACGTTTCTGCAAAAGAAGGCCTCAGTAAGAGTGGCCTTTATGTAGCTTTACTAAAGATGATGAGACCTCATACTTTACATAATAACTCTGCAAATGGAGCATCAGAGAACCTTGGGAGAACACCTGCAGGATGCATCATCAAAGTTTTGAAATAGGATGTTAAAATCACACTTGTTTGCTTTTGATTGGCATTATCTAAATGTGTTTGTATTCATAATCTCAATTATGAATACAAATTCATAATTGTATTCATATGTTGATAACATCAAATGTTTTGTCTGCATTGGCTTCTTCTCTAAAAGAACCCATTACACTTACCTCCCAAAACATCAGCTATTCCTTTAATCAGCACATTGTATTTAATGCAATATTTCTCTGCTCAGCCGTCCCATTTGCTCTGGCTTAACCCTTTTTACCGGCTTTCATGTTCGCATAACTAAATCAACATTCGCAGTAGGACACAACCCTCTGATCCTTCATTAACCCCATTAGTATAACCAAATCAAGAGCAGGAAGTGAAAATGAATTAAGATGATACAAAAGCAAACAGCTCTTATTGAGGAACAACTTGTTGTGTTCTTCAAACCCCCCCGGCAGACCGTCGGCCTCTCCGTGTGATGTGCAGGCCGGCGCTGCCTGCCAACAATAGCACTCTGGCTGATGCGTCTGGCTCTTATTAACGCGAGATAGATTTGTGTCAAGCGCAGCCGCTTTGCGAGCTGAACTGCTCCTTGCTGCAGTTAGAAGAAGATTGCACGAATATTGTGCAATTGCTCACCGGCAGAGACATCAGGACGACTACAAATGACACGCCTTCAATCAACTGATCCTCTGCCAGCCTGAGTCATTTGTCTTGTTGTGGCAGAATCCTGACAGAACTCCTTTGAACAGGTGTCCAATATACTTGTTTTTTCTTCTCATTTATTTCTCTCTCTTTTTCAAAAAAAAAAAAAAATGCAAACAAAAGTCTACCTCTCCAATTCGTTCTAAGCAATTTTTAAATAAAAACGACATTTTAACAGCCTCTGGAATCAATCATGGACAAAAATGCTTGAGGAAGAGAAAGTGCTTTAAATATGAGCCTTTGCAAGAAACATTTTCACACTGAGTGCAACTGTTTCACAAGAGGGAAGGGGTAATATTTCTTTAGTAAGATTACTTTGCTGCATCCCGATCCCATTTCAATAAGCTTAAAGTTTCATCCAACTGTAGCATCACCGGATAAATATCCAGTGACTTTCCTCTCTTGAAGGTTTGCCAGCCCATGGAGGAGCTGGTTTTAATTGACCGACTGTCCACATGGTTAGAATATTATTCCCAGGCAGTGCCACGGGCAGCCCCATCTCATCAGAAGCTGCTGTTGGTTGAACATCTCAGATCTAAAGGCCAGTAATTGAATAAATGGGCTTTTGATTGATGTTTAGAGGAAGTCCCGTTACCATTTAAATATTCATGGGTCTGTAGCCTGCAGGGATGAGACAGGAATCCAGAGCCAACCTGCGCACAACAATGTGCCTCAGAGTTTCGCCTGTCTGCTTCTCATTACAGTAAGTCCGCCTTCAGAGCTACCATCCCTGTCTGCATTCCTGCACTTTATCCCAGACTATTTGATCTGCTGCGACAAGCCTCAAAATATGTAATAAACAATGTATGAAAGTTACCAATGGCACGACTGACATTGTATCTTACCAAGTTTCACGTTTCTTTTTCCTGCACAGACGGAAAGTGCCAAAATGTTGTTTTCCACACAAGTGTTACTTCGAGGATGCATGCATGTCCCCCATGAAATGTTGCCATGGATTCTGATTGTTTTGTTCCAAAAATATTCCAAAAGCAGATGCAAGAAAGCAACGCTATGCATGATTTAGTATCAGGCCCGAAACAGTTCCTCAACTAATAAAGCACAAGAGAAATGTCAAGTATGTTTAACCAATTTAATCCTGAATCAGCATTTTATGGTGCCTCCACTTCGACCCTTTGGCAATTCAAACCCACACATAATCAAATAGTTTTTAATTGCATGTACTTAATCAGATGATCTGTTTATTTCTTTATGTAGAAAACTATTTTTGCTGAATTTCTGAAAAAAAAGAAAGAAGAGAAATGCTTAAAATCTCACATAAATGATCTACATTATTTTAAAATATTCCACATTACATCTGGGAGGAGACCAGAGGAAGACCCAGGGCTCGCTGGAGGACCAATGTTTCTCGGCTGATCTGGGAACGCCTTGGGATTCCCCAGAGGAGCTGGGCAAAGTGGCTGGATATACTCCATCTTTTTCCATTAATTGCTTTTCTGTTTCCCTTTTTTCCCAATTGACTCTTGGAAAATATGAACTACAGTCTAAATTACCACTGATGGATATTGTTGAAGTCACATACAGTAATTACAGTTCCCTACAGTGAATCATGACTACATTGCAGAAAAATACTCAATTAGCCGCTGAACAAACAGATATAAGAAGTCCCAAGGATTCGATTGATGATTGCTGCATTATTGGCACAAAACATCTAATGCCAGATTGCCTTTGCTTCCCACAGAAGTCTGGCACAAAATAACCAGGACTGCGAAAGTACAAATTGTTGAAGGGGCGAAATGACTGGTACGCTTTATGACACGAAAAGAATGAAAGTTTTGTGTTTCAAGGTTTTTCAGTGTTTAAACATCATGTTTCTTGTCACTGTACAAAACGCAGTCCAGTTGCTGTCCAGTGTAAAGTATTAATATGAACCCCTGATTTTGAGATGTGTGGCTATACTTGACATCTTGTGTTTGTTTCACTCTTATTTTGAAGTAATGAAGGAAATAGCTGTTTAGTTGTTCTGTTGGACTGAGAGTTAGTGAACATTGTTGCCATCTTAGCAAACTTGCTGCCAGATTGTTAGCATTCGGACATCTCTGAAGACTCACTTTGAAAAAAAGCAAAGAGTTTTTTATTTTTTTTTTGTTAGGAAATTGAGAAAGCATGTATTGTTTTAACTTCTCAGTGATGGATGAGTACTTTTGAGTGGCATCCATTTCATTGTATGTACCTTGTTGATTAGTCAAATTAACTGATGCTGTCATTTAGAGTTTCCTGGCATACAATAGTCACTATTGACTCTGTTGGCTTGTTGAGTTATTTGACAACACCTATTAGCTATGTTAGCACTGAAGAAGCCTCACACTTAAATTGTTCGTGTGGAAGCATTTTTGGGCATTTGGCAGAAAAATGACCTAAGACACTTTTTCTACAGCCATCATTTACTCTTGTTTATTTTTTTTTTCTTTTTATGAGCTTTTCCACTGTAGTCTAAAGAAGGGATATAACGTCAGCAGACATTAAATGCAAACTCTTTCCACTCCAGCAGCGCTGACTAAAGTCCTGCTCAGTCAGTGACTGAGAGTGAAAACAAGGCTACAGTTGTGGAATTAAAAGCCATAAAACCAAATGTAATGATTCTGTTACACCAATTATAATTTCTAATCAACATAGATTAACTACACACTTAATGGAAAGGTATACATGTAACAAATTGTGAAGGTACTTTGGCATTGTCATGATTTCAGTCGCTTTTGACTTGGTGGAACACAAGAGGTTGCTGTCGGGATTAAAGCCCAGCGTTCTGGCCATAAACATCTTATTTCCCAGCTATTACACTGTGAAACTATATCATAATACTTTCCCAGGAGTTTGATATATTCCTACATATATGACAAAGCCTGAAAGATGTGCCTGAACAATCATAAACATAAAGGGTAACTATGTCTCCTTGAAAAATGTCAGTAATCCAGAATAAAATAGTAAAATAAAACATTTCTTCATATATACATTTCTTCCACGACAAATGAGTGAAAATTGACATTGAGGATAAATTGTCTGCTACAACAACTTTTAGAGTATTTAACATTGAATGCGTGGCTCATACTACTGAAGCTAAATTAAAATGCTTGGCAAGATGCAAACGCTTTTTAAAGTACTGGGAAATCCATAGCCAGCTAGCTTTTTACTGCTAGCAACACCTAAGTTAGCTCTTTATTGCTGCTCTAAGATGGGCTGTTTCAGTTTTTTCAAATTTGTGAAAGAGTCTTAAACTGGTAAAATATGAACTGATGATACTGAACAATAGTTGTTTATGAGGTCTGTAAAACCTTTATGCTGCTTATGGAAACATAAAATGGGTGAGTTTCAATTTTCTTTGCTAGCAATCAGAAACCTCAAATCTAGACAAGGAAAAAACTAAAATGCAACATATAGATTAGGTAAATATTGACTAGAAAACATTCTGTCCTGTTGAGAGCATCTTTAACACATTTTGTGATTTATGAAATAGTTACTCTTATTTGTGGAAAGGGGGATTTTTCACTTTTATGAAGAAACTGTTAAAATCTCATCTTGTTTTTTTCTTGTGAAACCAAAGTCAAGTACTGGCTCATTAGCCAAATCTACCATTACACCCCTATTACAAGGAACATTTTTAAAAACCACTAATCACAACAATTTAACTACGGCAGATCAAGAAATATGCGAAAGGGAAATGAATACTACTACTACTACTACTACTACTACTACTAATAATAATAATAATAATAATAATAATAATAATAAGCAATATTGTCCATCAAGTCAAAAGTGAATCATCAGCAGATGTCTTTTCATTCCAAAGGTATTGAAGTTGACAAAAAATAAATAAATAAAGAAAGAAAAGGGTTAAAATTCCAGGCTTCATCCTTGGACTTAAAAACAACCTTCCTGAAGATGTGAGTCATTAGAGGTGGTGAAAGCTGCCAATAAACCATGAAAGCAGTTCCAGGCAAACACCTCCTGACCAGGGTAAGAAGGATGCCTCATTAGCGTTGTAAAAATCCCTGAACATTGTCAGGTGTGAAAATCCTGGCTGCCATGAGCAATTTTAATTGCTCATTTGACCCCAGGTCTTGTTTGATTGTCAGCTTACTGCTGTGTAAAACTCCAGAGGCAGCCTTAGAAAACACAGAAACAAGAGAGAAAAAGGCTCCTGGAAGCACATCTGTGTTACTTTTGAGCCTGCAAACACAATCATAGTTTAGAGTGACCAAAATGACTCATCTCTGGGAAAACAAATGGGATTGGATTGCCTGCAGAAGTGTTTTCCATTCCGAATATCACCTTATTGTTTCACAAGCACATTCTTGATGGAGGTTTTAATTAAATGTATGTGAGAGTTTGTGTGCAAAACAGTAGGAAAGCAACAGAATGGTAAAAACTTGGTTCTAAAAAGCCGAGAGTTAAATGGAAGTCTGTTAAATAAACATCTCATGTATCTGTCAGCGAACATAATTCAATTATGCACAGTTTGTCTTTGTATCAATAAGGCTTGTGAAGATGGAGCTAACGTTTGGCCAGGGGGAACACAAAGATCCACAAAGACGCAATTATGGCACTTTTTGATTTTTCTGATTTCTGTCTCTTGCAGAAGAACTATTTCTTTTATAATTAAACTCAAGTGATGCCCTGAAAACCTGTTTATATAAATACAGCCTTCTCACTTTCAAGCAGTTGCTTAGATGGCAAGTTAGCTCAGAGAAACATGTCAGCTGATTTTCAGCAGCGGCTTTGAAGTGGGAGACAAAGTGGTGTATGAAGCATAATATCCCCAGGGTCCCGTTTAGTATTTGGGAAAAATAAACATTTCCCAAGCCCAGTCTTGTGTGACTGATTCTGCTCATATAGTTCTGGCAGCAGAGTCCGCTCTCCAGTGTAATTAAACTGATAGGTACTCCGAGTTGGTCTGTGTAGATGATTTAATTAATCAGTCTCATTGACTTCAGGGAACCTTAATAAAGACACATCAGATAATATAAATAATAAAAACACAGAGTATACTTCATGGCCAATTTAATGACAAAATTAAATTTTGATGTGTTTCTTGCACACTTTTGGTCCAATCCAGTGTTTTTCTTCAAATTGATAAATAGACAACCATTAAGCATTCAGTTTCCAGATGACATTTAATTCCTATATGGTCTAACATCTAACATATTCTAAGTAGAAATATGTAAGACAATTAGAGATCAAGCATATATGGTTTTCTCTGGCAAAAATTCTAAAACGATGGAAGCCAAAAGCAGATTATTTCAGGTTTCTTCTGTCCTTTTTTACCTGGGAACTTTTGCTAATTTCTTTCAGTATGTAACAATTTTTTTGGTTTGATAGGATATCTTCCATATTAGACGATTGTATGCAATGATCGAATCTGTACTGACTTTTAGAACATCCAAGTCTCCCATTGTTGGAATGAAGTAGCCTGGTTAAACAAAGCTACTGATGGATGCTGAAGAAGAGAAATGAAAATCTGAAGGAACTTCACTCAGGAATTGGATAAATGTAGCAAGGAGTATAATGCAAACAAAAATTTTGTGACTGAATTAAATAAGTTAGATAGTTTCTGTGGTTTCACTTGTGGGTGAATCTCAGATCTCAGCTTTTGCATAAGGCAACTAATAAAAACAATGGATTCTACAATTTTTCCTTCCACAACTAGCGAGAAAGAGAGAAATTTAAACAATCAAACAATGTGTTATTCTACATTATTGTAACAAAAAAGTCCACACATTTGAGCTCAACTCATTATTTACTGTTGAACAGATATATTTCATGCAGATATATTTTGTGCCCAAAGCAGAAGCAAAATCCACCATAAACAAGTAAGTGTGAATAAGAGTTTCTTTGTGCGCAAATGTAGGTTTTTCAATCCGTTTTACAAAAGTTTTGCAACAATAACATCAGGCAGGCATTTTTGGATCATGATGTGGAAATCTGTTATCTTGACAGTAGGAAGCATTAGGCCAATTCCATTTTAAATGAAGACGGAAAAGTAAAAGGATCAAGAAGGACTGTAGATCCCCAGATAACTGACTCATCAAAGTTTATCTGTGCTTTTTTTAAATGACTGACTTTCTCCTCGGCATTTGCACAGAGGTCCTTTCCAAGAAAAGGGGAAAAAAAAAAGAAAAAAAAAATCCTTGTTATGAGTAAGCACATATTTTTTTAATCTCTCTCCAAAGCCCACACTTCAACCACTCATTACATCCCTGCTGAACGTCCTGATTTATTACATCTCAGAATTTCACAATCTGGGTTTACAAATTGGTCTCCTCAAAAATGCACGAACATGGCCGAGAAGGCCCATATTAGTCGAAAATGCATTCCTGATGTTGCAACATGAGAGAGTATGGGCACGATGCATGTCACTGCAGATTAAAGGAGATGCCATGTTTTACGACCTGCAATACTGTTACTAATTTGGGGAAACTTGATATGGGGCATTTTCTTGAAATGCAGACAAACACTCAAAAGCCACAGTGCCATGTCTTTTTGGGGGCAATTTGCTGGGCTCAAGGTGATATGCATGCCAGGCTCTCTGGGTGACTTGGATAAGCAACTCTTCAAACAATGAAATGGAACAGGCTGTCGTGGCAAAGCACTCATAAAGAGCTATAAACTGGTAAGTTGTCTATCTTCACCTCTTGAGAAATAATAACTTCCTTCTGGATATATTCATGAGGTTAAAGGAGTCCCTACTGTCGTGGTTGTACAATATACAAAAAGAAAAAAAAGATGCATATAATGCATCTAATCTGAGTCTCTGGCGCTGCAAAAGGGCATGTCTGAGGTGTCACTGCTTTCCTAGTTGATGGACATGTTTTATAAAATCAGTGTGAGGCAGTGAGAGGAAAATATCAAGATATATCAGAAAAAAACAGTGATGAATTGCAGTGGTTAATCTTTAGAGCTTCATGAAGTTAAAGGGTCTCTGCCTTTAATTTACTTCTGTAGAAGAAATAATAATGTCAGTGGGAATAATTTACCTCAGTGCACACCTATACAAGATTGCCAGTAAAGAAAAAAAATCTTCCCCTTTGATGTGGCGTTAAAGTCCACGGAAACTGAGAAGTGAATTGAGTTCAGCTCTTTTGTGTTTACAGCAGCATTCAGTGAAAAAGCTCTTTCTGACTTAAATGAATGGAGATCAAAATGTGCCAAAGCGTATTGACAGCAAGACGCATCCAAGCACCTCTCAAATCAGAACCGAACACTGTACACTGTACAATATCAAAGGAGGAATTAGACATTATTGCAAAAACTTTGCAATCACCGGCAATGAATCAACCTGACTAATTGCTACATAGTTTTTCTGTTTTTATTTCTGTTAATAGTTTTATTGCTTCTCTGTTTCGAAATGTTTTAAATATGAAGCAAATGTGTGATGAATTTTCAGATTTTTGCCTCATATTTCATTTCATCTTTCTGTCTATGTGCATGTAATGTTTGTGATTTGCAAACCCAAATCCATGCCTAATCAGAACACATCTTCCCATTCATTGAAAATGAAGACAAATGGATGGACGGACGGACGGACAAAATGAAAAAAAAAATGTTCTGGAGTTAACGCAATCAAAATCTGCAATTTATTTCAGCCAGCTCTTCAGCAGTGTGCAGCCACAGAAGTACTCTGTACTATATGCTTAACTCAGCAAAGCTATAGAAGTGGTTAAAAGTTAATTTTTATTTTTTATTCCAACGCTTTTCAAAAGTTTTGTCAGACAGTTGCAGCTGCTCCAGAAGGCTGCTGTTCGCATTCTCACTAAACCTAGAAATGGAGCACATCAACCCAGCTCTCAGAGCAACACTGTCTCCCTGTAGCTCAAAAAATAGGCTTTAAAATACTTTTGTTAGTTTATAAATCACTGAATGGCTTAGCAACAAAAATGTATTCAAGATCTGTGATCTGTTGTTGCTATCAACCCTCCAGGCCACTGAGGTCTTTTGGTTTACTCTTCATCCCCAGAGTATGGAGAAGCAGCGTTCAGTTTATTACGCCCCTCTAACCTGGGAAAAAAAAACAAAAAACTAACAGAAAAGTGCAAGACTACTAAAACTCTGAGTTCCTTTAAATTAAGGCTTGTTTAGAGCTGCATCTGATTAATAACTACTGGGAAATCATAAACTGTAGTCTGTTTTTCAACCTGTTGTCATTTTTTCTTACTTTCTCTTACATTTATTTTGCTTTTTTGTTGTGTTATTTTTCCTTCTTATCATGTAAATCACTTTGAATTGCCTAGCTGCTGAAATGTGCTATGCAAATAAAATTATCTCACATTGCCTTATCTTAGTAGCAGTAGTCTGCCATGATCTAATTAAAGAAGCCAATTGAGTGCAAAGTTCTACTGGCAGCGCACAAAGAAGCCAGTCAGGGTCCAGAAAATATCCTGTACCATCACTGGAGAAAGAGTAAACACAAACAACTGAGGAGAATAAGCCAAAAAAAAATAAATAAATACACACAGCCCATCGACTCTGCATCAGAGTAAAACAAAAGCAGGTTTTCAAAGCGCAGCACACTCCGAGACAAAGGAGAAAACTGAAAAACACTTCAGTGTGTGTCATCCGAGAAGGAGACTGTTTACATGTTACCACAGGATTAGGAAAGGATGGATTTATGCTTCGGCATGAGTTCAAGTAATTCCATGTCAAATCCAGGGACCAAATGCATATATTTCATTCACCTTTTGTTCCACGGCCTTTTCAACTTGATGGATACGGTGAGAGCACATGACGTGTGGATGATTTGCTTCTTTCTACTGTGACTGTTGTGGCTTTGTTTCTGTCTGAGCTCTCGGAGTCTCTAAGGATCTTACAGGGATGTGTTTATTCAAAAGGAGCCCATTTGTAATAGAAACATATTTCTAAGCAAAAGCAAACCATCAAAGTATTTATTTTATTTATTACTAAAATCACTATGTTTATGAATGATGATACAGTGAGGAAATAAGCTGGATGAAATGCAAAAAAACAAGAGGAACCTTAGGATGTAATAATAACAGAAAAGGAGAGCACGACTTAGCATATATTTGCAGAATCAATTTATTTAGATAAATCTCCCTGAAAGCACGTATGGTCATAAAACTTTAAGTCATTGTACGTTATGTTGATTAGTTCTCAATATGTTTTCTTCTTGGAGAAAAGTCTCTGAGAATCAAGAGGAATTCCAGAGCTTTGCATCAACCTTCTTCTAGATGAACCCAGCTTTATGTGTCTCTGCGAGCTTGTAAAGAAGGAAAAGAAAATGTCAGTAAAGGGAACGCAGATATACTATTCCCAGCGGAACTGTCCAGACTTTAAGAGACAAATGTGCTCCATTCTTTCCCTCTAAATGGCTTTTTGCTATTGATATATTTGATTAAATATGAACAGTTCTCTAACAAACCGTGCCAGTGACCTGAAATGTTGTAAAATTGTTCCTGGAATATAACTAGGAAGTGAAATAAAAGGTATTCTGGGTGCCTGTTTTGAGCCTGTGTATTGTTAAAATGTGTTATTGCTGTTTCTAAAGTGATACCAAACCAAAGTTATGAATATGACTTATTGTATGGAAAAAGGGGTATGGAAAAACTTTCATACCCTTTGAACCTTTTCCCATTTTTTTTCACAAAAGATTTAATTTATCTGATAGACCAACACATAGCAGTGAACAATGTGAAATTAAAGGAAAAGTATACATAGTTTTGAGCGTATTCAAACAAAGAAAATATTAAAACTGTGGCTTGAGTTAGCACCCAGTGTCCTTTATTCTGAGACCCTTAAAGGTATTCTCCTGCAACCGACCGCCTTCAGAGGACAGAAAAGTAGAAGTCAGAGAATATTAGTGAACAAACAGGTTTAGCGAGGAGAGCAGCCAAGAGGTCAATGCAGAGATCTTATGCTCATCATGCTATGTCTGGTGGAAAGCCAACACTGTTCATACCCATGAACACACAATTACTCAAAATGAAACGTGGTTACAGCATATTCCTAAGAATTGGACACTGACTCTTAAATATACTACCACATTTACAATGGAATGGTTTGAATCAAACCATATCAATATTAAAATGTCCTAGTCAAAGTTCTACCTTTGACAAGGACTGTGCTGTTCACAGATGGTTTCTATCTAAACAGACAGAGCTAGCGGTATTTTTGCAAGGAAAAATGGCCAAAAATGTCAATATCTGGATTTGGAAAGCTGGCAGAGATACTCCTGCAAAGCTATGGCTCTACAAACTATTGACCCACTACTTTTAAAAATTTGTATTAGTTAAAAATGTACAACAATGTGTATAATTTATTTAATCTTCAGGAAGCTGGTGATAGAATTTATGTTTTGACCTATTTCTGTTTGGTTTCACTTTTGTTTGCATACCATATCCCCACTAGAACCTGTGTTGACATTTACTGGGCGCATTGTGACTGTGAGTGGCTGTTGGCTTCTTCTCACATGTAGTGAGAGCTAAGAATCCCTTGCTGTCTGTCAATGGAGGGTCAACACAGCCATGCATCCACACAGCTCCGTGTTGCAAACCTGGTGACATGAGAGCCGAACCTCGATGTCCGGCTGCCTTGTAGAACCACAGGACTACTTCCTCTAATTAGTTTCCTCATTTATCAGCCAGACCCTTCACCACACGCCTGTGAAGTACAGTGATCCCCATGACCAAGGCCCCTCCTTTGATATGGAAAATAGGCTATTCATCACCACATTCGCTTCACATCGGTGCCGACTGTGACCATTTGTTGTGCGAACGTGTTCCCTCGAGTTACCTCTGATTTTGCTTTAATCTGAAATGCGAAGTCCAACAGGATGAGAAAGAACAAAATCTCTCACACGAGGGTCTCTGGAAGTCATTTGCTGCGGGTGTTTGGATCTTGCCATGAGGTGTGAGATGGGAAACAAGAGACAGCGTTTAGTGGCTGCAGCTGAAAGGACATCTATCACTCTTGCCAACTCTCTCCATCCCTCCGCTGGAGCAGATGAGAGGTTTAACCTTGAGGGCATGGCAGTAGTGAACATATGCGAGTCATCTGTGTAGAATAAATACCAGGATGATCTTATGACAATACGTGCAGCCGCTCTGGGGTTTGTTATTGGCAGAGAGGAGAGGGCTCTCTGGAGACAACGGTGTCAAGCCTCTTATTGTCACTAAGGCGATCCAGTGTTGCTTGACTGGTTTTCAAACTTCATTATGATTTCTAAGCTTTGAAAGAGCAGCTACATAATAGTTTAAACCCTGAGATTAGTTGTTATTAATATTCTGGCCTGCTAAGCGTAGGTTGATGCTCAACAACCACCTCCCAAGTCATATGTATTGACCTGAACAGCAGAAAAAATATGATTCAGAGCTCCTTTGTTGTACAGGGGGTTAAGAGCCGGGTGTGAAAACACACACAGTTAAACTTCCAATTCACACATCATTACATGTAAAAGGTGGGGTGCTTGTTAGGAAACATCTAATAACGTGCGAGTAACGGATCACTGGAAAACAAATTGCTTTGCAGACCCTTTTTCCCCCTCCCTCCATTAGTGAGGTATCAAAGCCAGACAGAGCTCTTCTAGAAAAATAAAACCTCAACATCAACTCTGTCATTCTCACCACCAAGTCAGAACACCTTTCCCAGCGAAGCTACAGATTATGGATCGGCTCATTTCTTGTGCACAAGGCAGGGAACAGATGGATTGCGCATTAAAAGACCTCAGACCTGCCAGTGGCCGTTTATAAGAACTGGAAAAGAAGGTAGGATGGAGGTGACATTCTTTCAGGAAGGAGAGAGATTTAGAATGACATGATTTCCCTATGGCCTCTGTAACTGAAGCGCAGCTGGAGAGGAAACTTAGTCAAATATATCCGTCTTAACTTTGTCTGGTTTGTTCTGGATCTGGATTGAGGTTCCGTAAAATTGGAACACAAAGTAAACCCGGGTTAGAGTTCTCACAGCATGGCTGAAGAGGATCAACAAATTATGTCAGGTTATTAGGTTGTATGTGAACAAATGCTTGTGTTTTTATGAATCAATGCAACCCTCAGCATTGATTTATAAGAAAACTTTATTACAATTAGTAAAGTTTTAATATGCTTTAAACTCTTTTATATTTATATTTTGTAATATTAAATTATTTTAAGTGAAAGACCAAAAAAAAATAGTGCAGAACTATGAATTGGAAAGAAAATGATCAATTGACCAATGCAATGTGTAACTTTTATAAAAAAAAAAATAGTATGTACACACATATACTCGTTCAGAAACAATCAAAAGCTGGAGGAGGGTCTTACCACTGTCAATCACCATTGTGTACATGCTGCTCACACCCTTCCCCCTTAGTCTCTGCTTTGTTATAGCTCTTTTCCCACAGAGGAGCCTGTCGTGAATGCACAGGCTAGTTAGCATGACCACCGAATACGGCTGATAAACAGAGGTAATTTGTTTCTTTCCCATTACATGAAACAGCAAGGACACAGGCATGATTGACAGCTGGTGAGAAGGAACCCTTTGTCCTTTTTATAGAAAAACCTCTTACTGCAGTGATGGCTGCAAGTCTGTAGAAGGACAGTCTTTTCCATTGACAATCCTGTGCAGTCTATATTAAAAAAAGATCCAACACAAGTCAGCATGGAAGGATATCATATGGGAACATCAATTTTAAAGTCTTGTATAAAGTATAAAAGCATTAGATTATGACTGAACTACTGTAACACAAGAATAAAGTTTGATCTAAACCAAGAATAAAGTTTGATCTAAACCACTCTATCGCAGATCTGTCTGTACTTTCGAGGTCTTTATCCTGTTGCCCAGTCTTATATATTTTGCAGCTTCTAAAAGGTTTCAAAATCATCTTCAGAGCATGTCTATATCACTATGATTCATAATGGTGATGATGCATTTGGGGTTATGTGAAAATTTTATTTTTCCAACACACGACACATAGGCCAAAAAGATGGACTTTACTTACTAATTACTTGTGAAATTACTTGGTTATGCATTTTTATGGAGATGTATTTGGGACATATACCTCTGTATATCACATGCTACTTTGATTGGTCTATCACACAAAATCTTAATAAAATATTATGTAGTTGGGTTTGTAGAAATGTAAGGCAATGCAGACACAGTTCTTACTGGGATCTTATTCTGGCTTGGATTGCTAAAGGATAATATCTCCCAGTGCTTTACTGAGATTAATAGCAGCCTTTGTCTCACAGCACATCAACATTAGATGGATGAGAACACCACATTTTATCGGACATCTGTTCAACGTGATCACTCTCGGACACCCATCAGACCAAATGAAGCCATGAACTGTTACCAACACTGTGCAGCCACTTGTGGTAGACTGTCATCCAAGAATACCATATAAAACCAAACCAGTCTTATAAAGCCCTTCTGTCCCTGTGGCTTTGAGTTGGGCCTTTGGAGCTTATAACTAGGATCCTAAAGTCCTTTAAGAGACTGTGTAGCCTCGGGAGTTAAGGTAACAGCTAATTGTTTCACTTGTGCTCTGAAGATATTTGCTGTGAGCTCATGAATCAAGCATGTAGCCCTTGCATCGGGGCCACATCCCCTTGTTCTCCTCCTGTCGCATACAGCCAGTGATTTATGGCTGGACAGTGGCCTGCAGAAGTATTGGATTAAACGAAATGTAGCGGGAGAACATCTGGAAAGTGTATTAGGTCCACATCACATTTTTCTGACACTTTGATAGTGATAACTGGAGCAGGGAGGCAGCATCTTTCTCATCGAACATACACACGTGAAGTCGTGAAGTGTGGATCATGCTTTAAGTAGCATGGGATTAATGGTCCTACTTAAAGCACCAGGTGAGCTAACAAGAGCCCCAAATGAGCCTCTTCAATGTGTCCCTAATGCCTCCCAGATGTGGAGAATTTCAGTTCTGTTGGCGTCCTTGGTTGGAACAAAAGGCAGCGCCTAATTTGAAAAATGAAAGAGCCTTGATAGGATAAAGTACCCATTCCAAAGCTGCGTGACATGGCCAGTATAAGACAAGTCATTTTAGTCAAGGATAATTGGGTAAAAAAAATAAAAATAATAAAGGACATCAGCAGGGAGTGCATGAGCACTGTACCTCTCCCTCTGCTCATCTCAGCCCTGTAACAAGAGCACAGGGAGGTGTGTTGAAACACAACCCCATCACTATTCATCCTAACCCCCTCGGTGCAACAATGACTAGTACGCGGTCTGCTTTTCATTTAAAGGAATTACCTTCGGGAGGCCAGCAGACGTCTCCTGAGCTGCTCCGTGTGTGTTCTTCTCATCCCTGTGGAGCTGTCTCATTAGCACGAGTTTGGTTTATCATACCCCCCCATCTCTGTCCTGCTGAAACCTGCAGCCTGCTGCATGGAGACCAAAAAATAATGACTCGCATGGAGTGACGAGTCCCCACGCAGAGTACCCAGCTTACTGCGGCGCAGAGAGTCGGGCTCTCTAACAAGTTGACTGCAAAGCCGAGGCCACTTAAGACCCAGAGAGAGCGACGGAACCAAGAGGTAGAACTGGGTTGATATGAGAAGTGAAAGGAGTAGCCTGGATAAGTCTAATTTATGACCTTCATGAGAGACTCTGTGACAGTGGGTCCAACTTACCTAATGAGGTTTTTGACATGATACAGAACTTATCATTGCATCTCACTCTAAACCATGACATGTTATCTTCCTGCAGGTATTACTCCTTCCCTCTGTGAAGAACGTTTTACTGCCTAATTATTCAATCACATGTCGGTTGGCTACTTCCTTTCGAGCCATTATGAGTTCAGGCGTCATCCCACCGGGGAGTGTCTCATATCATTTACATTTCATTAAAAGTGCGCAGCGAGACATCATTGATTTGTCTAGTAAACTGGGATTTTCCATGATGCAACCTTTTGAGTAGGAGGTGAAGGGGAGACCCATCAGAAGCTGTCAGGAGCCGTCAGAGGACAGGATCCAGACCTGTAGCCAGGAAAGACCAGGCCAGCCAGCTGTCACCTCGCTGACACTGGCTGAGACCATCCATCTGGCTGAGAGGGGCCCACCGTGGGTGCAGAAAGGCCTGCCAGATCCCCTTCTACTTGCACTGGTAATGTGCACACGAGCACAGGAGCAAGCATTTACATGCGTGCAGGGACATACATGTAGTCCTCTCTCAGGCATCTACGCATGAATGACCTTGCACAATGCAACATCCATGTACTGATTAATCTCCAGCACAATCTGCAGTGCTGCCAGCAGGAATCATTCCTTCACTGGCGGATCAGAGAAGCTGAAGTGACATGCTGCCATCGAGCTAAACAGACACAAATAAACAATTAGAACATTTGGCAGCAACGCTTGCTTTCACATACAGAAACATTCCGTCTCACAGAGTGAACCAATAAATTGGAGGTTTTTTTACCCATAGATTCAAGCAGCATTATAGAGAGCATAAAGAAGTCTTCTGCAGGCAAGAAAGGTTAAATGAATTAAGGATTTGTTTCACTTCAAGTGCCTTGGGTATCCTGTTAACTGTTAGATGTATCCCTGGTCCAACACATCTGAATCAAATAGCTGAATTACCTCCTCAGTAACACAGAAGAGTTCTCCAGAATCGTGCTAATGACTTTGTTGTTTTTTTACTCAGGTGTGCTGAAGGAGAGGAACATCAAATGATGCAGGACACCAGACGTGGAGCCCTGAATTTGAAGGTCGCTGCTGTAGCAGATCTTAAATTTTTTCTTGAAATTGTGCTCTACTGAAACTTGTGCAAGGTAAAACGTCAAGTCCCAGATATTTTGCTGCCTTAAGTAGTTTTTTTTTTCCTGGATCTCCTTGTATTTAGCTAACTCCATCTTTCCATCAATTTCGGCAAGCCTCCTTGTTCCTGCTTACAGAGTATACCAACTTTACAGCTACTCCTGTGTTTCACCTAGGGGGTAGTGTTTACACTTCACAGTTATGTGCTACTTCGTGTTGTTCCATCACATAAAATCCAAATAAAATACACAGAAGAGTTTTCTTGTAAAATGACAGAATAAAAAAAGTTCAAGGGGAATAAAAAACTTCTGCAAAGCTTTATAGGCACAGCTTTTATTTGGAGTCCATTTGTATTTGGTTAGGCAAAACTTCACCACACATTGATTAAGCATTAACACATTCAGCCTGGTGCTTCTGGATAATAATGAGTGAATAAAGTACACATATGCATCACTGCAACAGAATTTGTAAAAATGCAAGTTTTCCATTGCCTAAATGACTCACTAATATAGTGGGCTGCCAATATTCACTAGGTCACAAACCACAAAAGCCCACAAATAGCTGGATACTAAAGACTCCTTAATAAAATGTTCATAATTGAGTCTTTTAAAAGATGAAGTACAAAATACCCTTAATATGAATTTATGCATAGTAGAAACTGTCTTGGCACTACCACAGAATCCAACATCCAAGGTCATCCTTATCTTCGCCCTTGGTGGTAGAGCCAACTAGCGCCAAGGAAAAAGAATGGTTCTCCTGGATTGGCTCTCTTCTGCTTTGTTAAGTAATGTGATGTTTTTATTATTAAGCATGTTCCATAGTAAAATTTGCAAAAAGGCAAATTATTTGCAAATAATATGGGGTTACGCTTCACAGGGAAATGTGCTAATAGGTGAATCTGTGAATAGTGTTCTGCAAATAGACCGGTGTCTACTGTACAGTAATCTTATTTTATCTCATATTCTGTAACATAGATAGTAATAAGGATTCACCAATATCAGAATGATCAATGCTTTGAGTACCACAGAGCCATTGTCTCTTTCTAAGTTTTAGCAAGATGAACAGACTCTTTGAATCCAGAAACTAGAAATATGAAAGAATTCTATAAAATCTATCTTTCTAAAGATTTGCTTAACATGGAGTAGAACTACTCTGCTCTGAATGGTCTCAGTTTTGAACAGATAGAAGAAAAAAAAAAGGTTTGGAGCAGAGACCAGAGTTTATGGGATCCTGGGAGTGGATCCAGAGCAGATTTCTGACTTCTGCTTGAACTACCCCTAACCCTTTTTTATTACCGTTTACACAGGCATCACTTTTAAATGATCTGTTTACGAAGAAGTCTGTGATTATTTACTCTAAAGAACACATTGGTCTGTGCCCTTTTGCAAAACGTTTCATTTTAAGGTGAAACTGAACATTTTTAGCATTTTGGAGAACAGAAATAGGAAAAGGAAAAAGGAAAAAAAAATATGGATGTTACAAGATCTTGTGATACAAAATTTTGCAATTTCATATTTCTTGGAAAGTAACTAACCAGCTGCGGTTCAATGCCTGAATTAACATTGAAAAAGACCTACATTAAATCATTCGAGAGACAGTTGATGTAAATGTTTTATTGTCTTTCTTTTTAGTCCAAAGGAAGCATCTGACTTAGATTTCCTATTCATAGTGACCAATCTAAAGTGCACATCTTATGTCCAAGACTCACAGATTCTTTCTAACAAATATTTAGGATTTAACAAACATTATAATATTTTTGAAGGACTTTCACAGCTTCAGAGAAAGGCTATTTGATTTTCATTAAAGGAAATGAGATTTCAAGGGATCATTTTTAGAGCAGCTTGAAAAGGTGCAAAACTTGACCTTGAACAGTTTTGAGAATAACTATTTTCATATAATATATATTTTTTTCAATTATGTTTTTTTATTTAATTGCATTTGCTTTCACAAGCGCTTTATGAAAAATTTTACTGAAGTTGGCCTAAAAGTCCTAAAATCTAATTTTTTGAACCACCTATCTCATCCTCTGAAAGCATTGTTACAAGTCTAAAAATATAAAAATCTTTGATTTTAAATTGTTTGAACTACAAGAAAATTATAAAAGTTGACTGGTTTTTACTCTGCCCTAATTTGCTTGACATATTCCGTATTACAACATCTGTTTTAAG
>CAEFZX010024502.1:0-10365 GCA_903066825.1 Alfaro cultratus
ACATGGCAACATGGACACACACAGGTCCAATACATGGCAACATGGAGACACACAGGTCCAATACATGGCAACATGGAGACACACAGGTCCAATACATGGCAACATGGACACACACAGGTCCAATACATGGCAACATGGACACACACATTCACACAAGAGCAAGAGCTGCATTCATTGAGAGAACAAACTCCATGCCAGGCAACAGTTTTATTTTTCTAGTTTAAAGCTCTAGAGAATATTCTTCAGATTGGAATAAAAGAGATAAATGCAGATTTCAATGAGGCTAAAGCAGAAAGAGCTGCTGCACTAAAACACAGCTGATCTCTTGGGATTAAGTCACTATGACATAAATGAAACTTGTGGCGTCATGTTTGATTCCTGACAGGAAGTCCTGGTTGTTTTGAAGCAATCTGATTGGCTGACACGTTTTAGCTTTGTGCTACACTGCCCCCTATGGGTTTGGCATGTGTAAATCAAGAGGCGTGTTTATGTGGAGGGAAACTTTTCTGAAACTGATGCGGTGTGTTATTAGTTTTTTAAATGATGTGGCAGAGATAGTTTTTATAAAGGCACAGCTACGTAAGCAAAAAGCCTCCAGGCCAATTTAATAATCCAGGATCCATATATATTTGCACATGATCCAGTTATGCATTAGTTTCACTTATTCTTTAGGAGTTCTGGCCAATATAAAACCATTAACTGCAATCCCATGGAGAAATAATAAAACATTAATATCGATAGGGCATTCGAGATTTATAATCTATACTGCAGTATTGTTTGTTTTTTGAGTGAAAAATGTTTAAAATAAAAAAAAGTGTAAAATACTGACAATGGGAGGCACCTCTTAATCTGTTTTTATTTAATTATTTAAATTCTCTGAGAATCTCCCGGAGCTTTTTAGGGATTTAACCTGCTTCAATTAAAATAGTCGAGTCCACAGAAACTATTCATTTAAACTATTCATTCATTGGAGTCATTGACTCGGAAATTTTCCCTAATGGAATTTTCCAGTAAGAGAAGAAATGAGCTATTATCAACTGTCCCTGGCTGTTTCTTCTTTCTGCCGTCCCTTCGCTCCCCTTCAGTGGAACAGAAATCCCCCTGCTCCCTCATTCACAACCATTGTGTGCATTAGTGAGTCGGCTTATATAAATATGTAAATGGATTTTGCTCGACCAGCCAGAACTAGGCCATCATCTCCTCTGTGAACACCTGAATAAAAGTGAAAGATAGTGGACAGAGAAAGAAAGGCCAGGGGTGAAAAGCTTAACAAAATATCTCACTTCAGCAGGCGTGCTGCTTCTTGATTTGGATTAAAACGACACGGATCCGTACTGTACTGCAGCACATCTAACCTCACAATATCGAGTTTACGAAAGTGTTTACAATCCTTTCTCTTTATTTGAATGTGAACTTTGAGACTGGAGGCATGTCTGGGATGTCTGGCGTTTTTTTGTGTTTCAATATTTTTGATCATTTTGTTGTGGTTTATTTATTCCCATTAGGTTTTGCCATTTTCCATTCGGTTGTTCTAATGTTTGTTTGTTGATCAAAAAGTGTTGATCTTTTTCTTTTTATTTGTAGTTTCTTTGAGTCTTGGCTCATCTTCTTTGTGCTAATTAGTTTATTTCCCTCCTTGCACTTTTCCATATCTTTTCCTTCCCATATCTGCCTTTTTATAAAAAAAAAAACTTACTGGTTTCCTTTGTTTATTGTTGGATTCTTACGTTTCACTCATGCTTCTGTTCCAAGTTTCATTTGATTATTTGAAAAATTCACAGTAATTCTCCCAAGAATTGCTTGTAAAATCACATGTCGAACCACAAACATGTGTTTCACATCAAGTGAGAAGGCAATGCAATAATATAAGTCATTTTCATTCCTGTGAAGTTTGCAACTCAATTTTGAGTTCCTACTTTACCCAAAATCAACAGTTTGGGTCATGAAGACCTGATGAAAGTCCAAACGTTTGATCGTTTTGGTTTCAGCAGCTTTGAGGGTTTTATCAAACATGGCAGCAATGTATGGAGGAAGAAAGTTAAAGTCAATGAAGTAAAATTATTTGACACATGTAACAGGTAAAATTACAGATGAATCTTAAATAAGGAGTGAATTTAACAAAGAAGATGAGAGAAAACAGTTTTTATTTAAAGCAGAAGTTAAAATGGAGAAGTTTCAAAGTCGGGGGAAACGTTTGATTTGACTTTCATGTTGATACCGGAGTGGTGGACTGAGACGATTCCTAGCAGGAAGATCAAAGTCGCCTGAGCGCAGGAAGTGGAATTGGCATAAAATAGTCCCATTAATTTTGGATCCCTGGATTGTTGGTTGGAGGAATTTGTAGGTTTTTCTCCTCTGAGCTCTGTGAGCATCCAGGTAGAAATCAGCTCTGGGAGAAGAGAAGGGGAAACATCTGGTGGCTTTCAAGCTACATCAAAGTGGTGGATATTTCAGCTTGCTAAAATATCATTTTCTGTATTTTATTGCTATAAGTATTACTGGAAAGGAGTGAAAGAACCTTTAGAGCTACTTGGATTTTATTTCATTTTAAAAGAAGACAGAAAAAGAGAAAACTTATCAACCCGAAGTGATTCATAGTAAAATTAGAGAGGCTTCAGTCAATCAGTCAAAGATTAGAATCAGCAAAGATAATAATCATTAAATACATTAAAACTAAAATCTCCCACAGTTTGTGATCCATAAGCTTATAATTGTATGTACTTTTGAAATGTATTTTATTGCTGGTATTATCCCAGTTCTGCTTCAAAAAGTCCAAACATGTTTGTTTGACTGTGATTTAGGTCGAGTCGGGTCGGGTGACTATTTACTGTTTCCTGCCTTCACCTCCTCTCACACGGACAGATTTTTGTGATGACTCATCCTGCTGTACGACCAAAACCAGCCCAGACTGACACATTCTTCCCCAACTGGGAATCCGTTCAAATATGGCAAAAAAACCTCCAAAAAAACCACAGTGTAACCCAACAACACACGTCTTCTTCTCTGGGTTAAAAAGAAAGACTGATGGATGAAGGATGGGGCAGACAAAATTAAAAATAAGATGGATAATATGAAAAATAGAAATAGTAATCATCATTTCCTGCAGGTGCTGAAAAGAGACCATGAAAAGAATCAGACTGAAGCAGAAACAACTTCAGAGAAGGACACAGAGGAGAAAGGCTGGAAAAAGGCTGAGAGGCAGAAAGAGTGAAGAACAGAAAGACAATGTGTTGGAGGTGTTAATCAGAGGCTGTGTGTGTGTGTGTGTGTGTGTGTGTGTGTGTGTGTGTGTGTGTGTGTGTGTGTGTGTGTGTGTGTGTGTGTGTCTGGCAGTATCTCAGGGCTACATCAGTGGCCATTAGTATTTTTCAGCACGAACACACACTTTGACAGGTCGGCTGCTACTGCCCGCAGAGAGGAAAATCTGTGTGTGTGTGTGTGTGTGTGTGTGTGTGTGTGTGTGTAGTTTGACCTTTCCTTTCATCTGTTTATCTCACCTCCAGCTGAACTTTGATGATCCAATCTGCACACACACTCCGTCTACGTCTGAAATGGTTCAGCACATCATGCATGGATGACTCAAACGATCAGCAGCGCCGCTTTGCTCCAATATTTTTCTTCACTTTCCTCTCTTAAAATTCAAAAACATTTAAATTTTTTTACATTTCCTCAGTTTTATTTCATTTTTTCAATTCTGTCATTTACAGTAATGGTTAGAATATCAATGATTTGCTTCAACCTAGAATCATACATCTATTATTTTCTGCTCAGTCCATCCATCTACCAAACACAACATCAAAGTTTACATGTGAGCCAGAATCAAACCGGTAGTTTCTCTGCACGTCGGGAGTTTCTCTGCACGTCGGTAGTTTATCTGCACGTCGGTAGTTTCTCTGCACGACAGTAGTTTTTCTGCACGACAGTAGTTTTTCTGCACGACAGTAGTTTTTCTGCATGACAGTAGTTTTTCTGCACGTCGGTAGTTTCTCTGCATGACGGTAGTTTCTCTGCACGTCGGTAGTTTCTCTGCATGTCAGTAGTTTTTCTGCACGTCGGTAGTTTCTCTGCATGACGGTAGTTTCTCTGCACGTCGGTAGTTTTTCTGCACGTCGGTAGTTTCTCTGCACGTCGGTAGTTTTTCTGCACGTCGGTAGTTTTTCTGCACGTCGGTAGTTTCTCTGCACGTCACAACAGTAGTTTCTCTGCATGACGGTAGTTTATCTGCATGACGGTAGTTTTTCTGCATGACAGTAGTTTTTCTGCATGTCGGTAGTTTTTCTGCATGACGGTAGTTTCTCTGCATGATGGTAGTTTTTCTGCATGTCGGTAGTTTTTCTGCACGACGGTAGTTTCTCTGCACGACGGTAGTTTTTCTGCACAACGGTAGTTTAAAAATACGGTTTGAGAGTTTTTGCAATATCTCTGTCCTTTTTAGGTTCTCCTAAAACTGAAAGTTAACAGTTTTAAGTATTTATAGAAAACAAAAATACCCACTTTTTGTAAGATTTTAAATATAACTTGGAGGATACAAAACCAGATGCTTCTGATTTTACCATATCCTTTTCTCATTAAAATGAATAACATATTTAGTTATGGAGAAACTAACCCACTCATTTCTTCCTTTTTGTTGCAACATTCTGCAGATTTCTTATTAAATGTTGTAGAAATATTTCACAAAAACATCCAACAAGTTTGCTGAAATATACCAGTGAAGCAAACAAAGTCTGGTCCTAAAACTAACTCTCTGCTTTCCTTAGGAAGTTCTTATACTTTTGTATCTGTCAGATTTATTCTGGAAAGTTTCCTTGTTTCTTTTAATCTTTAATCAATCAGCAGTGTCATTGTGTTGCTAGCAGCTGTTAGCATGTTTATCTGTAGTGAAACTGTGAGGGATTGATTAGATGCTAAAATAACAGATTCCTGTAGTTTTATGACAAAAGTTGTTTTTTTACTGATGGGTCGTCTGTTGATCGACTTCTTTTCTTGTCCAGTTGACACTTTTCTTTGATATATTTTTAAAGATTTCTCTTGTAAACCAGTTATTTTGTATCTTTCTGAATGTTTTCTTTTGTTTCTACATCTTTTTGTATTACATTGTTTATTCACTTGTTTTCTTTGTTTGTGGCAATTTTTTTTTATTTTTTTTTTTTGCCATTTCTGTCTGTTGGTTTTCTGATTTTTGTTTTCCCTCTGTCTGAGTTATGTCTCTGTGGTTTTTTATATTCCTCCTTCCTTCTCTTGGTTTTCCATTTTTCTGTCCTGTTCTGTCTTTAGTATTCCTCTTATATATCTGGATTGATCTTTAGTCCTTTTTTACTGTACTTGCCTCACCTTCTTCTTTCTGACTATCCTTTCTCCTTTCCTTCTTCTTATCCCTTCTTTGTTTCCTTTCCCATTAGTCTCAAGTCTTCTCTTACCTTGTTTTCTGTCATTAACTCGTCTGTCTGTCCGTCTCCAAGTCATCTATATTTAGATTTTTCCAATTTCGTCTTTTCTATGCACTGTGCATGTGTATTCGCGTGTGTGCATGTGTGCTGGCGTGTATGCAAGGGTGTGTGTGTGTGTGTTTGTTCTCTGAAGCTTTGCCGCATCCTTAGTTTGGCTCACATAAACACACACAGACACAAATGCTTGCATGCACACTCCTGAACACACACTCTGGGAATAAGGCAGCTTGTTGTTGTCAGCTCCTACATCAGTCATCTGTCAGCACAACTTTTATCTCTACATCTCTGTCTGTCTGTCTCTCTGCCTCGTTTGTCCTCACTCACTCTTTCTGTCTCCATAACACACACACACACACACACACACACACACACACTCAAAGCGAAGCAGCACGTCTCTTTCTTCTTATCGTTCCTCTCTGGTAGAACTGCAGAATAAATCAACTGCAGCAAAAAAATAAAATAAAATAATACAAAGATGAAGACAGGAAGATAGTGGCATGGTGGATGCAGAGAGGGCCTTGATGGGAGGCGATATGACAGATATATGTGCAGCACATTTTATATTCGCATGCAGAGAAAGGGACAGACTGCAAAACGACAAAAAGCGAGAAGGAAATGAAAGATGGTTATATGAAAAACTTGCAAATCAGTTTGTAAACTGCACTCATAGCTCTGGGTGTTCTTCATATTCGGCTCTCAGTCTTTATATTTTGCCACAGTTTCTTTACAATCACTGACTCTCTGTCCTCCTCTTCAGATGTCCAAACCATCTCTGACTCGTTCTAACAACTCAACCTGAGCGTTTCCTCCAGTAATCTCATTTCTAATCTGGTCCATTTGGATTAGAGTGGACCGCTCTGATCCATAACTACACACAATTAGCTAAACCCACTCTAAATACGCTTATAACTGCCTATTTTAAAAGTTCAAACACCAAATATTCCTTAACATGCATTAAAACACAGAATGAAAGAAACATCCACAGTCTTACAGCCAATCAGAGGCAAAGAAACATCTGTGAATAGGTGGAAAGTTCACTGTGCTAACAACAATCGCAGCATTTTCAGCTCTGTGCCTTCCTGCCTGTTCATCATTACATCTGGTACATCTCTTTATGGTCATGTTCATAAAGATAGGAGTATGTTTATGCTCCTCTTCCAGGTTTTGAAACTTTTCCTTTCTCCAACCTGCTATATTATTTCCCCACTTAATCATTAAGCCTCCGAACTAAGGGGGGAAAACAAATCAAATTGCGAGTTAATGAGGTGCTGATAGTATTATTTCACAGCCGGGTTCCCGTGTGCAGCCACTGCTGCCGGATCCCGACCTGTTAATACAACAAATTAGGAGTTCAGATTGTGTTCTTACCCACAGCAAACCTGAGGAGGAGCCTCCATGTTCGCCTCAAGGACGCTTCAGCTTCATCTGCCAGCAAGCTGAACCGTTATGTGTAGCTGTGATATAAGCTGAGATATAAAACCCTAGTTTCAAATGAAGATCTGAAACATGACAATTTCAAATTCTTGATGCAAAAAAGGTGACTGAACTTCATAAAAACACAAGCTCAGACTTGGAACGATCTACTTTGATGTATTTAAAAGTAGACACAAATCTTGATGCACCATTAAAATGAACTGAATGTTGAGTTGTGATCAGCATTTTCTCTGTCATCTCATTTCAGATGTTTAATTAGAAGATATGTGGCCTTGTGACGGAGCTACACAATCTGAAAGCACATATCTTTATCTGGCTCAAAGCTGAGAAATGTGTCGATGATTGAAACATTACATTCTGTAAAATGCCATCGTTAAACATTAGATTGTTGATTAATGCTTCATTGGTTATGTTTCAAAAGCAACTCTAAACTTTGGGCTTAAAATAAAATTGCATTTGTGACAAAATAAAAGTCAGAAATTTGTCTTAAAAGAACCACAATGCTCATTCATAGTAAGATGATAGCAGCATATTTGTAAAAGGCAACAAAAAGAAAGTAATTTTGTGTTTAAAGAAGGAAATATTACAGTTGTAGTTCACTAGCAATTCCAAAAGAAATCTTATAGAGACAAATCTTGAAGCATTATTGAAGCAAAAGGAGCCACAACTCAATGTAGACACACAGTTCAAAAGAACCTGATTTTTGTAAATGTAATTTTTTTAAATAATCTATTTTTAAGCCTCTAATTTCCTCAGAAAAAAATACTTTTTTTGCTGGAAACCACATATAGAAGAGAAACCACCTTTATTGTCCAGCAAAGGGGAAATTCAGGTGTAACAGCGTAATTTAAAGAAAAGTTTACAAAGAACATAATTCATGTTCTTTGGTGTTTATTTTTGAATAGATGGTTAAAAACACACTTCATTTTGCTGTTCATCAGAATAACTTCACCAACATTTAAACTGCAACAGTTTTTTAGTTTCTCATCTCAGCAGCTCCATGAATGAAAATGTGCTGATAATAAAAGAGGTAAGTAAGATGCATCTGGACGCCATCCATCAAGCTGTCTTGATGTGTTTAGTTTTACAGGTGTGTGAGGAAGGTGAGCTTTTTAAAGAAACATGAAGGCCAGAGCAGAGCAAGCACACTGCTACTGTTTGAAAATGTCACCAATCCATCAATCTGATAGGTAAAGGCCAGTCCTCTCATTATACTGGGTGTGTGTGTGTGTGTGTGTGTGTGTGTGTGTGTGTGTGTGTGTGTGCTCTATGAGAAGAAAAGGCTGCTGACCCAGCGAACACAGCACACACCTATACACACACACTCACCATTATGTGGTGTATTTTAATGAGCGTCTTGGGGATCATCTATAATTCATTTATAACAGGTCTGGACTGATCACTGGCGGGTGTGTGTGTGTGTGTGTGTGTGTGTGTGTGAGATAAGTATCCTGTAACCTTAAGTATTCAGACCTAAATGAGAATAACGCAGCATCTCATCAATAATGATGCTAACTGACTGTTTTCTGTGTCTCAGGTTAAATGAATCTTAAATCCATTTCCAGCAGCTTTTACCTGCAGTGAAGTTCCTCCTGGATCTCAGCTGCATTAATAGCTTAAACATCTCGGCTCATTTGAGCATGTCGAGCACAAATCTCAGAACAATAACTCATTGATCCCTGTGTGACTTGTTACAACTGTAGCACATGACACACTCCTCCCAGGATCAATAGCTGAGATGTCATGTTCATTACTCTCTCTGCTGGCAGGTGCAGCGCTCTTCACTACGGCTCAGATCTTCCTGCAACATCCATCATCATCACCTTCCACAACGAGGCCAGATCCACGCTGCTGCGCACCATCAAGAGGTAACCAACACACACGCCTCGGCTTTACTCTCATTTCACACAATCTGCAGTTTGGACCAGTTTGGTTCAAATTATAATAATGAAAATAAATGTGCTCAATAGAAACATTCCAGTTTGAAAAAAGCTATTGTTTTTGTTAAAACGTTTTTGCGATGGGATGAGGAGGTTTCCATTGGACAGGACAGGAAGTAGTTGGAAGATGATGACGCTGCATGTTTAATGACTTATCATATGTGATATTAATTGTGTTTCTTATTTAATGAAAACAACACAATTGAAAAATTATATTTTTTCAATACTAGCAGAAAATTTTAAAAGTTTAGCTATGGAAACATAGCTAGTGAAAATATAATTATCTCTAAAAATGTGTCACACAGTCATATAAACTTTTAAAGATCAATGTGACATTATGACATTATGTTGCTTTAACTTGTTGCCGATTTTAAATTTGTATTTCATCATCATTTATTACTTCAATAATCTGTGCTTGGTGTGTTTGTCATATCTCCTCATAGCTTGTTTCTCTCCTGTCAGAGTTTTCACTGAGAAACGCTGCAGGGATTAGCAGTTGCTAACATTTGTTAGCATTGATGCTTTGCAGAAAGAAGGATCTGCAGAGATTAGTTAGTTCCCATGTTATGGATCGGGAACAGATTATTCCAACTGAAATATTTGGTTCCCCCATGTAACTTTAGCAAATAAACAGCCAATATTCCCAAAATCTACAGGATATGTTGTCCATGCTAAGAGGAATAAGCACAGTTAAAGACTTGCTGGTAATTGCATTAGTTCCCATGTTATGGAGGGGGGACAGATTATTTCAGTTGAGAGAAAAAGTTAGAAGCTTTGTGAACGTCTGGCTTCATTTCATCTCGGAGAAAAACTTTAAAAAAATAAAATTCTCTGCACAAATAAAATAAATGTCCCACCTTAAAATGCCAAATATGAATAAATAACTGTAAGGAAATGTAATTTCAACTCAAATGTAGAACAATGTTCTGAAACACTGAAGTTAAACATAATTAATTTTTAGATAACGTGTAAAAATCCCACTCTGTGAAGGTATTAGATATAAATCTGTCAGAAATCTGAGGAGTGATGAGCCTCAATCTCTAGCAGACTCTGTGAAAAGTTTCCTTTGGCTGATTTAGTGATGCTGCAGCAGAATCTAATCAGGAGACATTTTTAAACCCCACCCTGACCCTGAGCCGCTCAGCCATTGTTCTGCCTTTCATTTTGATGCTATCAGCTGGTTACCAACCAACATTCAGCACAAAAGAAACCCACTAAGACACATTTCCCTGTGCTGGCTGGAGTTCAGCTCATTATGCCAGTCAGTCAGCAGGGACTGGCTACGTCTCCGTACTATCACAGAGGACATTGTGTGTTTTCTGTGTGTGTGTATGCGGTGCATGTGTGTCCTTTCCCTTCAGCTCTTCTCAAAGCTCTGCAGTTTTCAACCAATTAAAAGACAATCTGTCTCCTTGGGTCCCTGCTTTCCCTTCGGCTCCCGTCGACTCCCAGTGGCTCCATGTGTCAGTGTGTGTGTGTGTGTGTGTGTGTGTGTGTGTGTGTGTGTGTGTGTGTGTGTGTGTGTGTGTGTGTGTGTGTGTGTG